>CAODLS012594388.1:0-12165 GCA_948243855.1 Flueggea neowawraea
TTGAGTGGAACTTGTTGGGGTTTATGAACTGCAGAGTATGGAATCACTGCTGCAGCATCAAAAGAAACGGATGCATTCAGTAAAGAAATTCTTGTCTTGGAGATGTTCTCAGGAAGAAGACCGACTGATGGAATGTTTAAAAAAGGTTTAAAACTACATGACTCTACAAAGGCAGCACTGCCAGCAAAACTTCCGCAGATCATACAAACATCAGTTCTTCCAAGAGATGCAGTAGGAGAAGTGGCAGCAGAACCATATGATGGAAATGAAATAATAGAAGCAGAAGCAATCAACAATGAGAACCACAGATAATTGAGACCAAATATGCAGAAAGTGTTTCATCTCGATCTTGAATTTGGCCTTGCATGTTCAGTGGAATCAACCAAAAATCGAATGAACATGATGGAGGTAACCAGAAAACTACATTTGACCAAAGCTGATTTGATTTCTTGGCAAAACTAGAACATGAGTGCAACATAATTGATGAGTGTAATTCAATGCTTGATAGTCTAGTATGAATGTAAATTTTTAAAAAAAAAAAAATATTTTCGGTGTTTCGGCAATGCAAGTGCTGCTAATCAGAACTCCATGAAAATAGACAAAAATGGAAGAAACTGTCTCTCTTGAAGACTTGTATCAATGGCCAGCCAGCATCTTACATACTTTCTTAGAAAATAAAACAAGAAAACTTGGATGCCTAAGATGCTAGAGGACATTAATCTCCCATGATCTTTGTGCCTGTCGGATTTAGGCATTTAGATTCTACTGCGGGAATTGAGACAGCCAACAATCATACAGGACAAAACTAGCATGGTCAAGTGGCAAAAAAAAGACTTCATCATCACTTGTAAACTCAAAAATGTCCAAGAATTTCTTTTTTATTTTTAATTAATCCATTGAGATATTCCATTTTTAGATTTTGCTAATATTTTCTTCAATTTTTCCAGCTTGGATTGAAAAAAAAAAAAAAAAAAAAAGATCAAGACGGTGATAGGAAAAGGTTAATTCAGCATCAGAAGTAGACACTTGAGCAAATACACCTGATGTAAATAGCAAAAGTAGGTGAAACAGAGATTATCGATGTTGGTTCCTTGATTTGTTAAATTTTTGTAGTATTTGTTAGATAATCAGGAAAATCATTTTGTATTTTTTGATATTTTCAACATCTTACGACAAATTCGTAATCTATTTCTGCTATCAATTAATCTATTACAAGCAAAAAAAAAAACAACAAAGAACCCGCAATGGTCATGTTTTATAATGAAGACCAAGTCGGAGTAAATTGGACAAATCTCTCCGGCAGGTTTTACAAATCATGAATTAAGACCAAATCAGCGCCAGCAATCTCTTACCTGATATCAGTATGAAGTGAATTAATCAAAGACGAGATTAGATACGTCTAAGAGTATGATTAAATGGAAGAAAGACAAGGTGGCAACCAAAAACCTCAGTCATACTGAAAAAGATATATTTCTCAACTGGTAAACAACAAGCATATCCATGTTTGCCGTCTTTAACCAAAAATGGAATCACTGAAACAAATCAAGTAGCTAGATTAACATAATGCTCCGATTGGAACACTCCGCACACCACGACAAACCAAAATTGTTCTGGCGGCCTTCTTTTAGTATATATAGTAGCCATGCAAATTTCATGAACACAAAAAAGTAGCAATCTTTATAGTTACTTGTTCATAAAGAACACAAATTTCTCACTAATCATGGCGATCATTCGGATACTTTTTCTCATTTTCACCATTAATATCTATGCTGAGATTGCTCAAGCAACAGAACAGTCGACTAAAATAACAGAAAATAGCAACTTACGGACCTACATTGTCCACGTCAGGCAACCAGAAGGCAGAGGTTTTGCCCAGTCAGAAGATTTAGAGAAATGGCACCGGTCATTCTTGCCTGTTAGAACAGCAAGTTCAGAGAAGGAGCAACGCATGCTTTACTCATACAAGAATATAATCAATGGTTTTTCAGTGAGATTGACTGAAGAGGAAGTGAAAACCATGGAAGAGAAGGATGGTTTTATATCAGCACATCCTGAAAGAACACTACGTCTGCAAACAACTCATACTTCTCGTTTCCTGGAACTGAACCAACAAACAGGATTCTGGAAAGAATCAAACTTAGGGGAGTGAGTGATTATTGGAGTACTTGACGGTGGCGTTTTGCCTAGCCATCCTTCATTCAACGATGAAGGGATGCCACCGCCTCCTGCCAAATGGAAAGGGAAGTGTGAGTTCAAAGCTTCAGACTGCAACAACAAACTAATCGGTGCAAGGACGTTTCACATTGGCGCTAAAGCTAGAAATGGGACAGCAGTTGAAACACCAATTGATGTAGATGGACACGGAACTCATACTGCAAGCACAGCTGCTGGAGTGAATTTGGAAATGCTGAAGGCACTGCAGTTGGCATGGCACCGTATGCTCATCTGGCAATTTACAAAATATGCTTTGGAGAGCCTGGAGAGGATGATTGTCCTGAGAGTGACATTTTAGCTGGACTTGATGCAGCCATCCAAGATGGCGTTGATGTGCTCTCGCTCTCTCTTGGTGGTGACTCGCTTCCATTTTTCAGAGATAGCATAGCAGTAGTGTCATTTGCAGCAATTCAAAAGGGAATATTTGTAAGCTGTTCAGCTGGAAATTAAGGGCCTGTCAGCAGCACATTAGCTAATGAAGCTCCATGGATTCTCACAGTTGGAGCAAGCACCACAGACAGAAGAATTGTTGCTTCAGCAAAGCTACGAAACGGACAAGAATTTGATGGTGAATCCCTTTTCCAGCCCAAAAACTTCCCTTCAGATCTGCTCCCTCTTGTTTATGCTGGCATGAACAAACCAGAGTCCGCAACTTGTGGTGAAGGAGCATTGGCAGGTCTAGATGTGAAAGGCAAAGTGGTATTTTGTGAAAGAGGAGGAGGTATAGCTAGAATTGCCAAAGGAGAGGAGGTAAAAAATGCAAGCGGTGCAGCCATGATTCTCGTGAACGATGAGGCCAATGGCTTCAGCACTGCAGCCGACGCTCACGCTCTTCCAACAACCCATGTCAGCTTTGCTGCAAGGCAAAAAATCAAAGAATACATCAATTCAACAAAAACACCAATGGCATCAATCTTATTCAAAGGAACTGTCTTTGGAGATCCGTCATCTCCAGCTGTCGCTTCCTTCTCATCAAGAGGTCCCAGCTTAGCAAGTTCAGGAATTCTAAAACCGGACATTATCGAACCTGGTGTGAACATTTTAGCTGCATAGTCATTCCATCTCGACAGTAATACAGCGTCAACTTCAACCTTCAACATGATGTCTGGCACATCAATCTCATGCCCTCATCTCAATGGTATCGCAGTGCTACTCAAGAGTTCACATCCTTACTGGTCACCAGCTGCCATTAAATCTGTCATTATGACTACTACTGACACCATAAATGTTGCAGGCAAATCCATTGTCAATGAAAAACTTCAGCCAGCAGACATCTTTGCCACTGGAGCAGACCATGTTAATCCATCAAAGGCAAATGACCCTGAACTAGTATATGACATCCAGCCTAATGATTATACATCTTATCTGTGCAGTTGGGGTTATTCAGATGCAGAGGTTAGCATAATTGTACATCAAACAATTAAGTGCTCAGAAAAATCAAGCATAACTGAAGGGCAGCTGAACTATCCATCATTTTTTGTTGCACTCGGACCTTTACAGACATTTACAAGAACTGTCACAAATATTGGTGATTCTTATTCAACTTATTTAGTGAAAATTGCTCCACTAGCAGGAGTTTATGTGAAGGTCAAACCCACAACACTTTCCTTCTCAAAAGTGAACCAGAAAGCAACATACTCCATGACATTCAGCCACAATGGAAGTGGGGGCAACAATACTGGATTTGCTCAAGGATACATAAAATGGGTTTCTCCTAAATATTCCGTCAGGAGTCTCATCTCCGTGAAATTCCTGTAAGAAAGAATGCCTCCAAATATTCTTCTGTGGCTGCCTCTTTAAAATCATTTACACAAGATATGCCAAATCTATAAAGAAAATCTTACATTTCGTACTTCAAATCAACACAGAGAAGTTACATTTCATTTTATTAGAATTATGCCAACAATAAGACATACTGACAATTTCTACCCACAATGAGCATTAGAAATAAGTGCTCTTTTTTTTAATGAAACGTAAAAATGTTAGAAGCATGGAGAATTACAAACTCCCATAGCTTCACTTTAATTCTAAAAACACTGGGATACACAGAGGAGCTGAAATACTAATACATTTGTTTATACACAGCATGCTATCAGGTCCAAAGAAACTGAAACTTGAAGGATTAATTGAGGTAAACAATGAGATGGGAGTCTCAGAAAAGCAGATGCACAGAAAAAGAAACATAACTATGTCCATAGATCAATATTGTTAGTCACAATGAAGTAATCTTTCTGGTCATTAACAATATGACGATTGTGAGACTATAGATACATGGATCCTAGCATTACAGCAAATGCTTCCACTTCTTATAGATAAAATTAATTCTGAGAAATAATACATGTCTTCCACATAATTATCCATAATTAATTTTCCCATGAGAGCTTCAACATCTATTCACAAATTAAGAATCAGAAACTGAAAAATCTAATAGCACAAGAAAGTGTTACAACACCTGAAGCACATGACTTTCAGAGAAGATTCATTTCAGGCTTCTCTGGTGGGAAAACAAATATTACCTCCTATAATCATCTGTTGAACAATCCCCTTCAAATATTCTGGTTGAAAAAACAGCAGCAAATAACCAAAACTTGTGTGGAACAATTAACCAAAACCGGGAGGCACATCAGGATCCTCATCGCTACAATCACAAGGCTGTTTGAGCTCAATATCTGCAGACAATCCAGGTTGCACACATTGACTACCATCACCTTTCTGCATCACATCTTGTGAATGGTTTGCCTGTTCCTTGTGTTCTTCAAAAGGCTCTTCAGTAGGCCTAGCTACTTGCATCTCTTCCTTGTGTTCATTGTTCATCTTATGGTTATTATTACAGTGAGAGAAAACCAGTGGTGGCTCACTGTTGGAGAAGCTCTCATGTGCTCCAACAGTTGAGTCCTTGATGGTGCCACTATCAGCTTCCTTCTCAAGTGGCATTCCACCATGACTAGATGATTCACCCCCTGCCTTTCTTTCAGGCTCTGTCAAATTATCATAGACCGATTTTACTGTTCTAGTGATCTCACTTTTCATCCCATCTTCTGATTTAATTATTTTCCACAAACCATCAGAAAGCTGGCTCATCATTTTGCACCTGTTACAAAAGAAACATAGCCTTATCATCAAATCCTTCATTATTTTATTGATCTATTATTCGCTTTCTAAAACAGCTCATCAAATCTCGAAAAAAAAAAATTTGTTCTTCACCATCATTATTATAACTGGAATGAACTTAACTTGTTGCCAGCTAATTGAATAGTATTATCCAAGTTTATTTTTAAAATTCAACAGTTCTGCAAACCAACCAAACTATAGTTCACATGGAAACATTTCAACAAAGACATAGCAACCCTACAAATCTAACCATGTACAGAATCAATGACCAGAGAGAATTGAAAAAACTTACCCAACCTCATCATAAATTGCATCAGAAAGCTGTCGGGGTTTCATAGATTCAGCACCTGCACGGTTAAGCACTGATGACTGCCTTACAATAGATACAATATTGTTGCGTAATTCTTCCTGTTGACCATAGAGTGGTTTAGAATTGCTTATAAACAAACAAACAAAAGCACGAGAAGCACATCAAGCATTCCACATTAGGTTTTCCTTATCTTCTACAAATCAAATCCTTAAAAAATTTATCTAACAATACTATGTATAAAATTTGCCTTCACTTCAGGTAATTCCTTAAGTTTTTTCTTTTCTCCATCCTATTAAACTGCTTCATGTAAAGCTTTCAGACAAAACAATAGCCACATAACAATCAATACCCTTTATGCCTCATAAATCTTTCACCTATTCCTAGCGCAGCGCCAGTCTTAAGGATGAAACAAGTTTCTATCCTTATGTTGCTCTCATATATGCCTTTACAACTAACCCACCCGATCCAAAATCAGTAGCTGAGCGGCAACTCCCACCACTTACAGCCATTGCAAATCGCCACTTTAAGAACCTACCAATTAGATAAAATGGCAATCAAACCCATTATCAAATCTGCTATCATCACTAATACTTCCAATAATTTATCAAACACTGGGGTGTTCACATTGCTATGTTTCAGCATACCAAATTCAAAAAAGCACCGAGCTTTTCAGTATATCCAATAAAATTCCGCCTTTTCAAGTCAAATTAATCAAACCGCGACCTAAGTACTCATCTAAACAAACCCATAATTGTTCGCCGATTACAGTAATGAAAAAAAAAAGGAAGAAGAAATCAAGTATGGAAAAACCATGTGCGTGATCGTACGTTGTCTTTGAGTTTGCGGATGATTTTGAGACGGAGATTGTCGAAGTCGCCGTCATCCTTGAGCTTCGCAATCACGTCTTCTTTGCTTAAAGTTGCTGCTCGCTTCTTTCTCATCCTATCTTCACCGTTGTTGCCGTTGATTTCCATTGCATGATTTATAATACTGCCTTTTATTTTATTCAATCTCTTGTATGAAGATTTTTTTTTTTGGGGGAATTAAAGCTTCAATTCCTCTAGCAGTCAGAGCCGGAAGATGCCAAGCCGGGGTGTCTGAAAAAAAAACGAAAGGAAAAAAAGAAAAGAAAAATAAAAAGGAAATTATTCACTTTCGTACGGGTTTAACATACCAACTTTTTAAAAATCCAATTCCTCAAACTATTTATAAAACTACCAAGGCCAAACTAGCTCCACAGCCACATACATTGAAACTATGCGAGAGATACTGAAGCTCTCGCAAGAAATTGGAAAAAATTACAAGAAAGATATTTTTGCAACCCTTTTTAGAGATGTGTACAAATGGTACATAAATTGTGCATCAATGGTTTTCAAATTGAATTTTAACTTATTTATATTATTTGAGTTGATTTGATTCAAATTTAATATTATTTTATAATTAGTGTACAAACCGTGTACAAATAGTGCATAATAGATTACGAATTTAATTTTAAGCTAATTTAGTTTTTAGATGTACAGATCATGCAAATGAGTGTACAACTGGTGCACAATGGTGCTCGATACATGTATAAATGAAAATTTAAATTGAATTTAGGAACGGTTTTATAAATTTTAGGGGTTTGTTTGTAATTGTCAAAAATTTTGGGGACTGAAACCATAATTATGCATATAAGTGAAGAGGCCATTGTAGTTAGGGTTTTGAAATCCTAGCCACTGCCACAATAGTCCCAACTCACTGTTTTTGCATTCACGAAGAGAAACAACAAATGAACAATGAGGTTCAACAATTGTTGTCGCCATTCGTTCGCAACGAACTTCAATCTTAACAGTGAAAGAGAGAGATCGATCTCCTGGACTTCGTTCATTCATTTGTTCATAATGAAGATTAGGGAATGAGAGATAAATAGGGGAGGGGCGGCTATCTTTGCCATGGTGTCTCGCAATCTTCGTGATGAAGATCGCAAGGCAAAGACCGAGAGAGAGAGGAAAGTAGTGGTGATGGAGGAAAACATGTTTGTCTTCCCAAAGAAAAAGAAGGTGACAACAAAGATTGCAAGGTGAAGGTGATAGAGGAGAAAGAGAGAGATAAAAAGAGAGGAGACATGGAGAGGAGGTCGTGAACAGAGATGAAGGGAGGAAAAAGAGAGGAGAGGGAGAGATAGTATAGAGGAAGAGATGATAGAGAGAGAGAGGACGAAAAAATGAATGAGAAATAAAAAGGGCTAAGCGAGAAATTAAACATATAACCTGGTATTTGCGAAAATATTTTCACAAATTTGATAGTTTTAGAAATAGTTTAGGTTGATTGCTGAATTTGTAAAGTTACTATTTTTAAAATGATATATCGGGTAATTTCGTCAATGAAAAAAAAAGAAGCTGAGTAGAAGATTTGTGGGCCTAAAGCATATCTAAGCCCCTGAACTTTGAACTTCCAACTTTTTGTCCAGTGAACAGTCAAACTTCACTCTCACCCTAATTTGGCCCTGAACTTTCCAAACTAACAAATTTAAGTTTTTAAGGCCTTTGTAGATGGAGAGTCCCTTCTTTCTAGTGTATACCCGTTGGAATTTGAAAGATGAATGATTTGTAGAGAAACCAAAATTTGACCTGATTAAAAAACTATCAATGTCCGTTTGTCTAAGTGTATTAAAGTTTGAATCATTTAAATAATCATTTATACTCAAATCCTTGTGGAATCCATAGTGCTCTATATGGAGCATACGATATTGAAAAGATCGACCCGTTTTATATGCCTTACAGTATCCGAGAAGGAAAACCAAAAAGTATACCGCTTATTCCAACCTTTTTTTAAAGGAATTTTGTCCAAATCAGCACAAATGTGGATAAAATTAAAGTATTTGTTTCATGTAGGTTGGATAAATTACAATATTTAGTAGATTTGAACAGCTAAATGACGTTAGTTTGCACTTTGCAAGCTAAACCGATAACAAGACGATCCTTTTTATTTGCCAAAAACAAAAAATTTACTCGGACAAAATTGAGAATTTAACAATATTTTAAATCTTCTTAATCTACCAAATTTACTAAAATATAATTTACTTTGACAATCCACCAATTTGATCAACCTAAAACAAACACACCCAATACCTCCAAATATAGTTCTGAAATATTGGCAAGAACTAAAGCATCCTAAAACAAATCATCCGTACAATCAATCATATTCTTTGCATCTATTCACAAAATTCGTGGTAATGCAAGTTAACAAGTTTTTCAATCCTAAATCATAGCCAAACCAAAAACTCCAAACATTTTAAATAATAATAATAATAATAATAATAATAATATATTTATCTAAACACTCAAACTAATTGTTCCCTTCATCAAACAGAGGGATGTGAAAAGAATAGAAGAAACTTGATAAGGAAAAAATGGGGCATTGTTGCCGATTTAATTGTTCTATACAAGTTGGTAACAACCCCTAAAAATATGTGACGGAATTATCAAATAAGGTACAATTTAAGTATACAACGAAACAACTCCTCACTTTTGTCAAATGGGCATTGTTGACTGCCGGCAGAGCCGAGAATGCGAGGCAAGAAAACTAGGACGTTCGAAGTGCATTCATTTCTCTTCTGATGAATTCCGTGGTCTTTTAGGAGAGCTCCGGTCGCTAGTGTTTCTGCAAGATACATAATCGAATTCAATAAAACACACACTGCAATCATTAGCTTGGACAGCGAAGAATTGGAATGATCTTACGAATCATTGTCATGGCTTTTACTTCTTTGCCAGTCCTTCGCCATTTGAGATGGTCCAGCCGCCTGTCAAAAGAAACTCATTTCAGCGCAGAATAAGTACACAGTTATCTGCAAGCAGCTGCTGTTAATGCAGCATTTACTAACGATTTCTGTTTTTATATTTATATTTCTCACATGCAAAAATACGTGATATTATTTTTTTTTGTACTTTGAGTGTAACCAATATTTGTTAACAAGTGGGCCAGGTATAATGAAATCTAATTATTATACATCTAAGACATTATTTAGTTCAATCAACAATGCAAACCCTAATGCCAACTATAGAAGAGGGAAGACAAGGGTGTTTCTATCTGAATTAAACTTTTTTTAAGCAAAATCCAAACTGAAATAGTACCATATTCTAATACAAAAGAACAAAGGTCATATGCAGAATGAAGCAACCACAAACAGTCACGTGCAAAAAGCATCATGACTAACGTATACAGGAAGGTTCAGATTTAATAAAGAAAAATGAAACTTTGAGCATAGCGTAGGACATCCTAATGATTAAACTAGTGACTATAAATTGGAGGTCTCACATTCAGATCTCAATGGAGTAGGGTGAAAGGTTCTGCAAATGAGGAAAGACAGGACTACTTGCACTATTTAGTCCAAAGTCCCTTGCCCAAAAAACCCAAGAAGGAGAAGGACATTAGGTTAACAGAAAACATAGGGCGCATGCGTGTCCAAGAAACTTTTACCGTCTCACACGGTTTGCCTCAGTGGAAGGCACCTACAGCCCAGAACGTAATGTCCTGGGTTTGAGACACCGAGATGTGGGGGTTTCAGGTTCCAAGTTTGTATCAAAAAAAAAGAAAGGAGAGAAACTTTTACTAAAATAGACAAAATATTAGCATAGAAGCATACTAACAGGAGAGTTTAGCTGTTGGATGCTTCTGCTATGCACTTCCAGGTATTCTTCATATGTCTGCAAGATCACAAAAAGGACTAAACATAGAAGACAGCATAAACCATTGCAATATTAGAAAAGCAAGGAAGATGTTAGAATAGTGCTAAGAATTAAGGAGGAAGACTGCTGAAATCACTAACAAGATAAAATCTTTAACTTATCAAAAAAAAAAAGATGAAAATCTTACTTCGATAACTCAAACCATATAATAAAGCTGCTCCAATGTGCTAGATTTTCAATGAATCTAAACAAATTGTTTCTGTTACGTAGCAGTGAAAATGAGCCTCATAAACACTTGTACCTCAACCAAAATCATTTACTCCAAAAAATCTCCTTTTTTTCCCTAAATTCACCACATTTTTATTCAAAACTATACAGTATGAGACATCAACAAAAAAGCACACAATGTACAAAGCATTTTGAAGCACGTTAAATCACCAAAAGCTTTAATCAGTGATTGCTTTAACTAATTACAATATGCAATATCCATCAATTAAACCAATTATTGGTACATTTCATAAAAAAAAGAGGCCACCATAAGATAAAAAAGAGAACAGAAAAGCAGCTAGCACCACTTTTTACCATTTCAAGAAAATCGTCATCAGTTAGAGTACTAGCAAGAGGGCTTTCCGCTGGCAATCCCCAAATATCAAATTGAGAAGGTATATCACTGTTTACTCGTAAGTTACTGATGTTTCCATTCATGCGACAATGTTTCATCTTGGCTACTTTTGATGTACCAGAAGAGGCAGGCAAATTTTCAGGACAGGTACCGCCCAATCCCTGATTTCCCAAAAATCTACTTGCTTCAGTAGGATGTTGGTAGAGGAAGGAAGGGTAAGGCATGTGGGTCCAGGCCCAAGGTGAAGGATGTGGAAGGGCATTGTACTCTTCGCCGGAAGTGCATGGAGGCTCCACACAAGGCCTTTTTGAGGGAACATTAATACAAGTAATTTTATGTATTAAGTACAAAATTAACTTATCAATACTCAGAATTGCAGGTATTGGATCCAGGCAAGAAAAAATACCTTCTCAGTATGCCATCATCTTCACTCTCTCCATCAACTAGCTCACAAAGAGCTTCTCCTATATCTTCAGGCAATTCCTGGAATATTCATTCGAGTTGAAATTATCAAGACCTAAAGATGGCGAGAGGGATAAAAGCACCCTGTGAAAAAAGGAAAAAAAAGATACCTGGCAGTCTCTGCTAATTTTCACAGGCTTGAAGTCATTAAGTGGATTTCTAAGGTGAAGGGTTTTTTGGAAAGGCAAGTCATTCAATCTCAACCATTTAACCTTAAAACTGCGTCCCCAGGGATTGTTCTTTCCACTTCCTTGATTCCAAATATTGTCTCGTCTCCAACCAACAGAAGACATCATTTGAGCATAACCTTGGAAGAAACCACTCATGTTGACACTAAATATTAGAATGACTTTGCCAGAAGTCTGCAAGGCAAGCATACTCTTTTATATAAAGCAGCAAGATTGAGCATGTAATAAAGGGGAAAAACATAATGGATTCTTACATGAAAAGCTTCTTCCAAAATAGGTTCATTCATTACTTGAGTAGCCCAAATACCTTTCTCAATTGATAGTTGGAGATTATGATGATTCAAACTTTTGATGATGAAATATCTTGCATTGCATTTACCATTTTTCTTCACAGGTTTATTCTCCACCACGTCATAACCTGATTTTTCAGCCCTAACAAGATGGTTGTCTTCTTTATGTTTGTAGCTCGGGGTATCTGACCAAAAGGTACAAAAGCTCTGTTAAACTCATTTAGGGAGATGAGTTGATTGAAAAAAGAAAATAAAGAATTCTTTAGCTGACAATAACAAAAATAAAAATATCAAAGGA
>CAODLS012594590.1:0-11148 GCA_948243855.1 Flueggea neowawraea
GGTTGAAGAGGCTGGTGGGGCTGTAACTTGCATGGATGGTGGAAAATTTTGTGTATTCGATAGATCCGTGCTGGTATCCAATGGAGTGCTGCATGCCAAGGTTAGCCTTTGTTGTTATTATTTCTTTAAGCAAACTAAACAAGATATCATTCTTCATTCAACAGAGTTATAGTTCTTTATTAACCAACGCTCATTAACATTTCAAAATGCAGCTTCTGGAGAAGATTGGTCCGGCAACTGAGAATTTGAAAGGCAAAGGAATCGATTTCTCACTGTGGTTTAAGCCAGACAATTACACCACAGAATTTTGAAACCCCTATATTTTTCTCACTTTGCTGCTGCAAGCAGGTTTGCATATTGTAATTTAAATTCTTGTCTGTTGTTTTATCAACCTTGCAATATACATACTTTTTCTTTTATGCAACTTTCCAGCTCATTGTCTTCTTTCATATTGTGGATGCTTCTTCACTATATTATTATATTATTCACAAACAAAAGAATTTTGTGATATGGCTAGTAACGAGAGTCATGATTTTGATGAAATGAACTCTAAAGAAGATCAAAAATTGTAATTATGAAAATGGTGTGACAAATACTGGTGTAAGTGCATCTGTTGAATAACTTCTCTCTGCCTCTCTCTCTCTCTCTCTCTCTCTCTCTCACACGCACACACACACACAAATATTGCTCTGTTTGGAAGGTTTAATTATGGAAGCATATTATATAGAATATAATCTCTAAATTCCTTTATTTTATCTTGAAATTCAAGACTCAAGAGCTGGCACTCCTCTTCCATATGAACTGGGTGCACTTTAATAGCGTAGAAAACATAGTTGAGAAATTGTTGACTAGATGTGAAACATGTTTGGAACATGTTTCTAGTACTTGGGCAGTTGTGGCGAAGAGATCAAGGTCGTTGATGGCAAATGTAGGAATACATTTGCAGGCCTAGTTTTTTGGTCGAATTGCAGCTCCTTTGACGACAAGTCCACTCTTCCACTGGCCTCCATCATACTCATACAGTCCGAATTCTATCATCCCAGCATTTTCGGATGAGGTTTTAAACTCACCAACCGGGACTTCTATCCATCTCGCTCTTGGTTTTGTCATGAAATTTTCTTTGTGCTCTTGCTTGCTTCCATTTGGGAGAGTCAGTCTTAAGTTTACTGGAACTTCCCATCCATAAGCATTGGCATTCAACATCATCACAAATACAACCTCATAGAGAATATCTGGGGAGAGGACTCTGGTGTCGAATTTCCCATGAACTTCTAGCCAACAAACATTTAATAACTCAGCCACATCTACATACACATCACTATGAAAACAACTAGAGTCAGAACCGCGAATTCACATTCATTCTAAACGCAACTCAATCTTTCAAAACTTAGAAACTAGTTGGCTTCCTGGCACCAAAATATGTATAGACAGAAACCAAATATGAAATATCGTACCTGGTCTCATTGCGGTGTTGCCAGTTCCAGTAACGATTGTCATCTCCCCAGGTGATTGAAAGATTTCTAGCATACAACATGAAACAGTTGCTATTGGACTTCTCGTCAACCCAGTACTGCTGCTTTCTCCACGACTACTGTCTTTGGTTTGGCTTCACTCAATGGTGTTGTTTCCTTCTCACTTTGTTTCCGTTCAATGTGTTTAGCTTCACTTGATGATGTTTCTGTTGTTTTCTTCTCACTGTGTTGTCGTTCAATGTGTTTAGCTTCTTCACTAGGCTGTAAATGTGAGCCCTCATTCCCCATCTCTTCACAAGCGTCAATTCTTTTCTTTGGACTGCTACTTTATATAGATATCATGGAAGGACTTTTTTCAGAGGAGGGAAAGGGCGATTCCCACCTAGTCACCACTTGCACTGAAACACATTACATTATGTCAATCTCGTGCCTAAATTCTTAGACATGGCTCCCAATGTCATTTGTAAACAGTAGATTCTCATTTGTACAAACTTTTTTTTTTCTTTTTCAGACCAGTAGCCATCCTAATCCGAGAAAAGAAAAAACTAGGTGGCCCTGCAGAAGTGGTAAAGAATTGTGTACAGAATCTTGTGTTGTGCATGTAAATGTGATTGCATTAAGTTGAGGACTATAAGTCAGCCATGAAATGGAAGAGTTCATATTCCATTAATGCACCAAAAGTTTTATTATTCTTTGAACGAGACAATTTCTTTGAAGAGAATATTGAAGAGCACTTGGCATGAGAAATATCAGACCTTTCAGATTTGCTTGGATATGTGCCTTATCTCTTTTTTTTTCTTTCAAAGAACTAAGTAGGATGGCTTGACTTTTGGGTTAATTTTACGTGTGGACAAGATTCCTCTTCACTAGGCTGTAATTTTGAGCCCTCATTTAATAATGTGACCAATCACTACCCACTCTTCAGTTTTCGCAAGTATCAATTGTTTTTCTGAGACTGCAGCTTTATATATATTTGAGGATAGCATTACTTCTTTATATAGTCACCATTAGAACCAAGATTGAATCTTGTGGATGTTAACCTTAAATTCTTAGACATGGCTGTCATTTGTTAACAGGACAGTCTCCAGATAAAACCACAAAGAACAGGTCCCTTAAAGCAAACTAGGTGGCCCTGCAACACTAACAACGAAGTTTGTACAGAATTTTCGCTGTGCATATATTAGTGGTTGCATTGAGGAAGATGGTGGCTGAGTCATTCATGATAGGGAAGAGTTCATATTCCATCAATCCATTAAAAGTTGTAAAATTCCTCGAAGAAGACAACATCTGTGTATTGCAAGCTTATAACACCACTTTGAAGAGAATATTGAAGAGCACTTGGCATGAGTCTTTCGGTTTTGCTTTGGATATATACCTTATTTCTTTTTCCTTTCAAGCAACTAAATTGGATGGCTTGTTTTTAGGTTCCATTTTATGTAGTGAACAAGACTGCATATTTTTCAATATAAAATAATAATAAACAAAAGAAATTCTTCTCGCAATCCTTCAAAATTAACTATATATCATCCATGTACATGTTATTTGAATATTTCCAATTTGCGAATCAATTTTCGCTAATTAAGGTTATTGTTTCTATGTGATGTCTTTTTGTTGGAGTTTGTATTCAAACACCAACTAATGAAATTCAATTTAACTAGTTCCAGAAACCAGAAGAAGTAATTTTTTCTCTTTCCTTTTTGCCATAAAACTATGCTGCAGAATTCTGCAAAATAACATAATAAACTCTATTATTTAGTTTCATTAATCAAAGGCTATATTGCCATAAAACTATGCTTCAAACAACAACTTAAAAGCAATCCAAACTCTCAATGAATTTCCACGTATCTTTCATTGAAAAAAAAAACAGAAATGAAACCAAATCGACTGATTAATTAACCAGTCTTTGGCTTAATCTTGATGCCTGCAAGTATCATACTACCTTTCCACCAATCACTCTCAACTTCAAACATTCCAAACTCAACAAATCCAACTTTGGTAACTTTAAATTCTCCTCCAAAAATTTCATGCCATTGATTAGGCTTCTCTTTGTACGGCTCAAGCACTACCTTCCTCACCATTGCTTCTCCATTCCCTCCTGTTACCTTCAGCTTCACCGGAACTGAATGCCAACCGAATGCATCAATCCGGAAATTAACAACGTAGTAAATTTCGTACTTCGATCCAGCAATGTTCTTGAACATGTTCATAGGCAATTTTCCTGTCACCTCAATCCAGTTTACCTGAACTAGCATTGCTGCTTCTTGGAACCCAGATAATATCCTGAAAATATAAATACAAAATCATGGTATTGTTTTCTCTTTTGGATTTTGCAAGCTACAATGCAAGCTTCGACTTCAGTATCATTAGACTACAAGAGAGTTGAATGAAGAACCGAGATAAAATAATTAGATGATTTTGAGCGGGTTTGCACTATCAAAAATATTGGATCCCTCCCAAATCGAGTTTTGTGGCATTTTTGAATAAACTTTTGTGCCGCGAGGACTAAAGTGAAAATGTCATTTTTCTGATTTTAAATTAAGGGACTGATATGATATTTGGCTTTGGTGGTTAGAGTTGTAATTTTATAAAATTATGGTGAAGGTTTTAATTTTGAACAAAATTCGTATATTTGTAATTTTGAGAAATTGGAAGTTTTATTAATAATTTGAGTAGTTTGAGGTCCGAAATTGAGGATGATGATTCTCAAAGATTTTGATTTGTTCTGAGGAAAAGGATGTTAGATTCTGGTTTCTAAGAATGATTAAAGTACTTGTGAGTGTTTGGCTAGTCCAGAGTTACTCGTCTAAAAGTTTGGCATTTGCATTGCATTGCACTCATACATTCAGTACGACCACAGTTTTATATATTAATGTTATGATGTTGTATTTGTTACAATATCTTGTGCTTGCCAACACCAGTAGCCACCCACCAGCGATGCTTGATTGGAGTCCTAGAACTTTTGACATCCAAGTGAATGGATGACAGCTTCAGACACATAGACTGTGTCTTGAAACTGTATAATTTGTCTTTGATGTGTTTTCACACATATATGTAAACTTGACTAATTCGAGAATTGGTTAATCATATAACCTGAATTATGTGAATAAATATTCACAGTTTGTTTTTGAGAAATTACATATATATATATATATATGTTTTCCATCTGTTTTGACTCTGAAATATGTTTGGTTTTGGATAACTGATTTTTGTTTATGGGACATCTTTGTTACGGGGTGCGTAGCCTTTGGTATACCAATGAGTAATATACCTAGCTATCGGGATTGACGATAGCCATGGTGCCTTGACCCGGCACATGATTGGATTATGTGGATTGGTGGCAGAGAGAATGAAAAGCCCGATTTGGCCAAGCTTTTTTTTTTTCTGTATGCAATCAATTTCAACTGCCATTTCGTATTCTGTCACCTAACCTATTTATTGATGGGATATAACATTATTATGTGCATATAATAACATAGCACATGCATCTGACATTAGTACGTTCATATACCTCTAGTATAACTACAATAATATATGAATCATAACAACATATCCATGAAATATCCATTTAACCAATCTTAACCCATTGTTTGGCCAGCAATTATGAAGTCAAATATTGTGCTGAATTATCTCCTCAAATTTGAGACTGCAATAAGTTTTCTGGTTTGAGTTATCCAAGCAAGTTAGGTCTCTGATCTACATATATTACCTAAATTAGAACTGTTTACAAAATTTGGCTAGTAAATTAGCCACTTTTTTTAAGTAGCCAACACAGAAAATTTACGCTATACATTAATTCTTCTGTTAACCAACAAAGGGAATGAGCATTCTTACAAAGGTCTTGATTTGTATGTACAAATGGTCATTCCCCTGTATGAAACGGATTTTGAAGCTAAATGTGGGCATAGAAATATGAGAGAATGAAATGTACACAATGCAGATGATAGCTCTTTATTTCTTAGATTTAAAATATTATGTACGTATACATCAAGAATAGTTGCAGTAATAGATGACACATATAAAAATATACATTGAATATCCGTGAAATATTATTGAAATCATAACAGAGCAAATGCATCTAACATTATTAAATGCATATACCTCCAGTATAACTATAATAATAGATGAATCATGACAACATATCCATGAAATATCCATTTAACCAATCTTAACCCATTGTTTAGCCAGCAATTATGAAGTCAAATATTGCTTAATTATCACCTCAAATTTGAGACTACAATACTTAGCAGTAAAGACATATTGGTTTAATACAGAGAAAAGATTTAAACCATACTAGACATATGGCGACACCAAAAATTCACACAACATTTAATCCACACAAATTATTCCCTCCAAGTCAGACATTTTATCAAACGGTTGGTGCATAAAGGATGAAAGAGTATGAATTTCGATTTCAATAGAGAATCAACAACGTATTAAAACATTAACATCATATAACACAACAAAATCAAAAAACACGAGACTAACAACATGCATCAACGAAACCAGAAAAAAAAACACCAAAAATTGCTTTCGAAACTCCCCCGAATGGTTTGCCATGAAAAAAACCCACGATTTCCTAAAGAGCTACAAAAATTCAAAAACCCAACCCAAAATTGCAGCAAAAACTGTCGATTTCAGTAGATTGTGATCAACGTATTGCAACACATTATATCATAAAACAACAAAATAAAAAAAAATGAAACTAACAACATGCATCAACGAAACCAGATAAAACCATCAACGTTGCATCCAACGCTTTAAGAAAACCCACCGAAAAATTCAACCGGGAAGTTGAACAAAAAAAAGATGAAGAATTCCAGAAACTAGAAGAAACGTAAAAACCCACACTGAAAAAACCACACACGCAAGAGAATCAGCACTGTACTAACCAGAATGAAGGAAAGCCCTACCCTAAATCGCACAACAATACGGCACAAATATAGTGACAGACATCATTTTTTTCTTTTTTGAAAAAAAAAAGGATAACAAGAGTCAATTGCCCACTGTTATCGGAAAATTATGGCGGACTAGTTTCTCTCTCCTATATGTGACTTTATCTTTTTTGGTAAATAGAAACAGATTATGTTTTCGAATGATATTGAAATATATTTCCAAAAGATTGTGCAGGTCGTAATTCTTACAGTTTATACACAACCCAATTAAATGACACGACTAGACACAAAGTTAAACAGATTTGGATTTCATATAAATGGATTTGAGTCATAAACGAGTTGATTCATATATGATAACAAAAAAAATAAAGCTTAAACGAGTTCAACCCATTTATAACATGTTTAACATAATCGTGTTAAACGGGTTAACAGGTTATACGACCCAATTATATACATGTTTAACAAAATTTACCCTAATTAAAAAACCTTTGATTTTTTAATTTGTGCAATTTTATTGTTCTATATACTTAGCTTGATTTTATTGCTATATATATTGTATTCACGAATGGTGTTAATGTGGTTTCTTTTAATGGACTCACTGAAGAAATAACGAATATGGATATTAATAAAGACTCCGACGCATCAATTTCATGTTCTATCTCTGGGAGTACTTCTATGGTAATTATAATTAAAATTTCTTTCATGAAATATCTAATTTATGATTCTTATTATATATATAGGGGCAAGGAAAAAAGACATGAAGATTATTGATGATGATAGTTGTGCTTATGGAGAATTAAATTTATGAAAAAAATTTGTTTCATATTTTATGTTAGGAATTATAACTTTTAATGGACTTTGTAATTTAAATTATTTTGTATTTGATTTGTATTTATTTAGAATATTATTGTATTGGTGGATATTATAAATAAATATTTGTTATTTTAGTTGAAGTTATTTTAGGTTTAATTGTGTATCATGTAACACGTGATACGTGACCTGAATAACAATTAACAGATTATACGGAACGTGTCATGTAACCCACTTCAAAATTGTGACGTGTTCGGGTTAAGCTTAATCAGGTTCGGGTCATAAATGTTATAACCCAATTATACAAGAATTGTCACTCCTAGTTTATGGAACATAATTTTCGAATTTATTGAATGGTTTTAGAAAGCAATGCAAAAAGAAACAATACTTTTGTTACTAAATAATTTGGGGCAAATACAATTACACGTACTCAAAATATACAAATGACCTCTACACATATCCTTCTTTCAAAATTTCAAACAATTTTTTTTTAAAAAAATTCAGCGTGCGATATCGACATTCTAAAATACAAGTGCATGGTCCCAAATTCAGAAATCTCTATCTCTTCTTTTGTCCAACAATGGATTTTGTCTCCTCCTCTTTCAATCCAAACAAACACATGAGAGAAGAGTAACTCTCTCTCTCTCTCTCTCACATACACATTTAATTATCTATCGTCATTCATTCTTACTGAAATTATTGTTTTTTATTGATAATTCAAATTTGTTAAAAACTTGATTGGATCGTTCATGCTTAAAGTCGCTGCACTTTCCACAATTGTCCATGTAGGCTTTCATGCTTGAGTCGGCGTAGATACGAAGAAAGATGATGATGCAACGATTGTTTTGAAAAATTGGACGATTTATGTGCCTGAATTAACCGTTGATTTTCTCTTCATTATTCTACCAATGTTTCAAAAACAAACCTAAAATCAAACCTAATCGTTTTTAACTCATAAACGAAGTTTTCAACTTATTTTTTGTATATTTTGCGATGCTCTCATGTACAAGTTCACATACAGATCACAAACATTATTACACAGTTTGAAGATGATCAAAACTTGTTAGTCTACATCTTACTCTCATAAACCAACAACAAATCAACGACCAAAGAGGAAAGATGAAAAGTAATAGTTATAGCTCCCAGAAACAAACACAACACGAAAAAAAACAAAACGACGTTTCAATAAAACAATAAAGTAAATATATTTAAAAAATGACGACGTGAATTAAAAAATACAAAACTGTAAATTAATAATTATGAAAAATAGACCTGTAATATATATAATCACACCGTGCTGAGCAAATATCAAATACTAAAGCAAGTGGACCACGTAATTTCCTCAAATAATTTATTATATGACCATTACAAGCTAGAAAATATATGTGTTTTTTAATGGCGATAGACCGTCCTGAAAGCAACTCAAGACATTGTTCCTTGTATTGCACAAAGAGTTGACTCAAATCACAATAAAAGCAATTATGCAACTCAAAGATTGTTCTCAATGGACCGTTTCCAGACTCCTAAAAGTTGTGGATCCATCCTCATCTTTTCAAAGAAAGTGAAGACCATTGTGGGCCTATATTGTGGGTGTTCTTTGTACGAAGACTCGAACTTTATATTTTATGGATTGAAATTTCCAAGTCTGATCCAAGAAGCGTGATCTTATCAACGATTCTCTATTTTTTTAAAAAAAAAAACTTTTGCTTATATATGCCTTTCAATTTTGTTGGAATGGGATCCTTATTGGATCCTCCATATATTTCTCGGGTGGTACTAAAAGGAGCTCTCAATGAGAATTCGAGTTACTTAATTTTAAGTTAAGATACTTAATTTGAGAATATTATTATAACTTTAAAAGTTACTTAATTTTAGATATCGTTACTTAATTTAGTCACCGGTTACTTAATTTTGATTAGTTACTTAATTTTGACCAGTTACTTAATTTTGTGATAAATTAAGTAATCATGATTGTTACTTAATTGTTGTTGAAATTACTTAATTTGAGCATCAATTACTTAATTTATTAAATGAGTCCTTATTATAGTACCACCCTTCATTATTTTCCCCACCTAAAACTCTCTCCCAACGCAAATACGCACTGAAAGTAACTATAAAAAATTAAAATTGTTCTTTTTACACCAACTGGAATTTCCTACTTGAGTTTTTGGAATAATTTTTTTAGGGATGACAATGAGTAGGGTATGGGTAGAGTATATCAATACTTTTATCTGTACCCGTAGTTTATATTATGTACACATATCATACTTGTATCCGTGCGGGTGACAAAAATTATTATTCGTATCCTACCCACAGGGTATCTGTTTACCCGTAGGATACTATTTACTCGTAGTTTAAATTTAATTAATTAACTTAATAAATAATATACCATCAATTTCGAACAATAGATAAAAATACTCAAGATAATATGAAATATTATATTCACATAACATAATATAATATAAAAGTTATAATTTATAACTAAATGTAGTTAATGAAATAGTAACGTGATAAGTTATCACTTGAAATTTCTAAATTGTATTTTCACGGACTTGTCTGAAAATTATTTAGGTTTTGTCTAAACTCTTTTTATATTTTAGATTTTTTTAAAACTTCTTTATAACTTGTTTATATGTTGTTTATATATTATTTATAAGTTGTTTATATGTTATCTATATATTGTATATATAATGTCTATATGTTATATATATGTTGTTTATATGTATTATATATATTTATATATTGTATATATCGCATGTAAAAATTACAAATATAACATAAACAAGTTATAGAATTAATACTTGTATATTTTGCATCTCTGTAAAAGATATAAAAATTACAAACATAGAATAAATAAGTCATAAACATAATTACAAACATAGTATAAACAAATTGTAACATTAATAGTTGTATATTCTGCATCTTTATAAAAGATATATAAGTTAGAAACATAACATAAACAAATCATAAACATAACATAAACATATTATATACAAGTTACAAACATAGTATATACAAGTTATAAAACTAATACTTGTATGTTATGTATCTCTGTAAAAGATATACAAGTTACAAACATAGTATAAACAACACCATAATTTTTAAAAAATAGAACAACACCAATAGAATATCAAAAACATATAAACAAGAGTTGGTAAATTAGAAAATATGCATTTGTGAATTTAAAAAAATTTAAAAGTGAATATGTAATATGCAAAAGTGAATAGTATAAAATAAATATTGTAAAATATTGTAGATCTATTGTGTAAAAATCACTATATATAATACATATGTGTGTGTACCCTTTCATTGACAGCAAGAAGGGTGGTTTTATACGGGTCCATTGCCTCCATATCCTCAGCCTTTTTTGCATACCCTGCTTCACCGAGTACGGAATTATTTGACCTTCCCAACTCCGGAGGAGTCAAGGCCTTGGATCTCAGCATTGGCACTGGCTCAATCCCTGTCGATGGCTACCAGGTCACCTCTTTGATCTCTCTCTCTCTCTCTCTACAAGAGCAAGAGTTCTAGTGTTTCAGTGATTGGTATTTGGTGTTCATATTTCTGTTCTGAAAGTTTTGAATGCATGTGTGTCAAGGTTGCAATACACTACTATGGAAGGTTAGCAGCTAAACAAGGATGGCGCTTTGACTCTACTTATGATCACAAAGATGTTTCTGGTGACCCGTTCCCTTTACATTCACTCTTGGTTCCAACAAAGTAAACAAAAGTTGCCTTCTTCTGCATTTTTACACAAACTGGTTTGTTCTAGATTTTAGCTTTACATCACTGAAACTGTTGTTGATTCTGCAATAAATTTGGACCCCAGTTTAGGGGTGTTGCAGGTGATATCAGGGATTGAATCAGCTGTGAGAAGTATGAAGGTGGGTGGGGTTCGGAGAGTGATCATTCCACCTTCACAGGGCTATCAGAACACCACACAAGAGCCTTTACCACCTAATGTATGGATAATC
>CAODLS012594809.1:0-18006 GCA_948243855.1 Flueggea neowawraea
GTGTTTGTTCGACGCTTTAAAGGCGTCTGAAACACACCTCACGTACGTCAATCCATGTCTCACGTACGTTAGAGTACCCTCACGTACGTGTATTGACACCTCACGTACATAATCGGGGTTCAAAATCAATTCTGGACACGCCAGGCCCGACCTCACGTACGTCACTGTTCATCTCACGTACGTGAATCATCATGGAAACCCAGCACACGTACGTCAATCGTTGAAAACATGTATGCTACGAAAACAGTGTCTAACGTACGTTAGCCTAAAGCTTACGTACGTTAGAGTGCCATCACGTGCGTTACACTTGAATCTGCGTGCGTTAGCTAGCGTTTTTCTCCTTTCTTGATTTCTCTTGTTACCAAACTCATCCCAGATCATTTCTAACACTTAACAACATCCATCCTAACATGATTACGTCATTCAACATCCATTGGTATTCCCAAAAGTCTTCCATGTCCTATTCAAAAACTATAGGAAACATTATCGGAAAGTACGAAATATTACACATTTAAGGCCAATACAAGATTAAATCCTGACTCACACCTCTAAAACCTAAACAAGGTTGATTTCTCTATTAGGCTTATACCTCTAGAGCCCTTACAAAGTTATTTTTTTATGTTCACAACTAAACATTTCCCACACCTAAGGTGAATACAAAGAGTTTACAAAAAATGAAGCATTATGCTAGAGTTGAGTGTATAAACTTGATGCTTATGATTTTGTCTAAAGCTTGACCTTTGGTTTTTTTGATGATTGGAATTGATAGGAGTGTTAGCACAATGATACCAAATGTTGTTCCACTATTTCTCTTTTCTTTCTTGAGGTATTTATAGCTTTCTATGCCACATGACCGTTGGAGTTAGTCAATTAGCCGTTGAAGTGCAATTAATGATGTTTAAACCTTCTGAAACGCCCTGGCATACATTATTGAAATGCTTACGTATGTTGATCATCATCATCTCCACTTTGTTGAGTTTAGTTTTAATGATGATGAATGCAAAACATCTATGAAAGAAGTGCAAAGTTGCAAACTTGCTGATATCTGGCCATAAAGTGCTTAAAAGACTAATTTAAGCACGTTGATCATGACTAAAGGCATTCTAAGTTTTCCAAAATTGGTATAAAGTACGTAGAAGGAGGTACAATGCGTATAGACGTGGTCAAATCAAAAGACAAAATGGTCCAGATTTATATTGTACTCACTATACCCAACTCAATGCACGTAGTAGAGATGAAGAAGCTACTATTTTTGAAAGAGGCATCATACTATGCATGTAGTTGGGCTAGTGATCAGATAAGTTGAGTGTTTAAGATATCAAACACGTAGAAGGATGCAACGAGGTGCGTAGAAGAGAAAAGGTGTAATCCTTGAACAGACATTCTACGCACGTAGAAGAAAGTATTATGCATATAGATGAAGATAAGCTCAACATCTGACAAAGACAACGATGCGCACACCTTGGGATTCAAATGTGAATATTCTTTGACACAGTCACATGAAGAACAAAGGTGTGATCTTTGAAGACGTCAATGCACGTAGAAACCTAAAGAATATATGATCAATGCACGTAGACGTATGATCAAAGCACACAACAGAGATGCAAGTCACGTAATAGTTGGTAAATCTCCAGGCTATGGTTACTGATAAAAACACAAGGCGCATAGCAGGGATGCAAGTCACATAGCAGTTGGCGACTTTTCAGGCAGTGGCTACTGATATTTACTTAAGGCATGTGGAGGAAGAGCAAGTCAAGTGGTATTTTTATGGGACAACATGCTACGCACGTTGCATAATAATCTACGCACGTAGCATGGACTGACGTCATTTAAATTAGAATTTTCCACTCTCTCACAACGGCTAATTTGAGGGCTCCAACGGCTATTTTCTTAAGAGTGGCTATAAACAGACGTACTAGAGCAGAAAGAAGATGAGAGATACCTTTGACAAAACTTGCTATTCATTTTATCTCTTACTTCTACCTTTCCAACCCATTTGAGCTATTTATTTGCAATTTTATTTCTAGGTTGGTGTGAGCTTTAAATCTGTTACATTCTTGGGTTGATTGTGTATCAAGCAAAGTTATTTTCTTTAGGTAGATAGGTTTTCTTGTTAAGCCTTAGAAAAACAAGAATGGTTGCTAGAGTTTAGGTTTTCTAGTTTGTTACTCGTAAAAACTAGAGGTTTGACTTGTTTGTTTTGTCATAAAAACAAATGGTAACTATTTTCTAGTTGAGCCCATAAAAACTAGGGTAACAATTTTCTTATTGAGCCGCATAAATAATGTGTAACTGTTTGCTTGTTGATCCCACAAGAACAAGGGATCTAGAGGAGTGGGTGTAGGTCAAGGAGGACCGAACCACTATAAATCAGATTTGTGCTCTCTTCCCTTGCTCTCTCTTACTTGCTTTGTATTTTTATTTAATTTATATTGTTGTGTGTGGATTGGATCTTTGATTTTGAGTTGCTTCTGCATTTAACTTTGATTTTAGTTTAGAAGAACTTTGTTATTTGTTTTAGTTTGCAAAACAATTTCAGCAAAGTTTTTAACTTGCTAAAAATCCAATTCACCCCCTCTTGGATTGCCATTGTACATTGGGACCGAAACTTACACACTTTACGTATGTTACTCAAACTTTAGTGTACATTAGTCTCGGTCCTGAGTGATCTAGTAGCTTCTGTTTTCATTCAACATCATTTTTACGTATGTCACCTGTTGTTAACATATGCTACAACCCTTAACATACATTGTATTTTTGTTAACGTACATTACTATTGGACCAAAGGTGGTCAACATTTAGATCCCTTTATGCTTTGATGATGAACAAAATTGAAGATGGACTATGCCCTTCATAAAGTACGTTTTACAAAATGCATCGTACATCTTGACTCAACACAACGTATGTCTTCAATGACAACGTATGTTATATTTGACAAAAAATGGGAAAGTAGCCTTTGGATGGTTTAGGTAAAAAAAATGTATGTTTCAAATATCCAACGTATGTCTTGGTGTTAAACAACATACGTTTTGATCAAGTGACACCATACGTCACACACGCGGAAACTTGAAAGCAACGGAGGTTTGAAAAGTTTTTGTCCAACGTACGTCTTGGTGTAGTCAAAACATACGTCTTATTTGAAAAACAAAGAGGAGATTTGAAGATTAGAGAATAAATTTTTGTTATCCATGTGGATTAAGACAAAATTCAAGAACAATGATAAAGTCAAGCTTTACAATGTACGTCGCAATCACAACAAAATGTACGTCATGTTGTAGAACAATGTACGTCGCGATCACAACAAAATGTACGTCATGTTGTAGAACAATGTACGTCGTTTGGGATCAATGTACGACATAAATCTCGGATAAGAAATAGAAGCTATTGGACAATATTTGTGCAAAAACAATGTACGTCGTCGAATTACAACGTACGCTATCTGGGAAATGAGCTATGACGTTATCTAGAATGCAAAAATGACAACGTACGTCTTGTATTGTGCAACGTATGTGAGAATACTCTAACAGTGCATTAAATGCACACCATTATGGACCACAACGGCTCTATTCTATCTCAGAACGGTCCAAAATCAAGAGAGAAGTATAAATACATGCTTGAGAGGTCAGAAATATAACTTACAACACTTGGGCATTCATTTTTAACAACAACCAAGCATCAAAGCTCTTGTTTTCTCTCTCTTATTAATACAAGTGTATTATTCATTAAATTACATCATTATTACTTGTATTACTAGATCATTTTATTGTTAAGGAGTGTTTGAAAAACATCTTTCAAGAGTGTTTGTGTGTGGGATCAAATGGTAGATCCTTAGGTTGGTTTAGTTCTTGAACCAAATCAAGAAAGTGTAAAAGTTCTCACTTAGCTTGAAAGTGAAGTTGCAATTTTTTTGAGAGATAATGGAAATCCTAAGTGGTGATACTTAGGTAGTGGATGTAGGTAAAGAGTTGGTCGAACCACTATAAATTCTTGCATTCTTTCTTTCCTTGCATTTATTTTTGAAAAAGATTTAAAGCCACATATACCACACTATTCGAGCCCCTCTTAGTGTGGTAATCGACTCAACAATTGGTATTAGAGCTTTGGGCTCTTATTTGAAGTGACTTAACATCTGAAGATTTAAAGATCCTGGATGACTTTGAATGTAGGAACACAAACTGAAGGCTATGCAGTAAATCATCCTCCTTTGTTCGATAGCTCCAACTTCATCTTTTGGAAGAAAAGAATGACTATCTTCATTCAATCTTATGACATTGAGATATGGAAGGTGATTGTGCTGGGTCCCGAAATTCCAAAGAAACAAGATGGCTCTCTCAAGGAGTATAAAGATTTTGGTGAGGAAGATTGGAAGAAACTCCATTCAAAGTCCAAGGCAACCCAACTCTTATATTGTGCCTTAAATCCGGAAGAGCATAATAGAATTTCCTTTTATAAAAATGCCAAGAAGATATGGGAGATGTTGGAGGTGACTCATGAAGGAACCACTCAAGTCAATGAGACAACAATTAATATGATGTTACATAACTATGAGTTGTTCTCAATGAAGGAAGGAGAAAGCATCACTAGTATGCTTGATTGATTCTCCGAGATCACAAATGGTCTTGCTTCCTTTGGAAGACCAATTTCAAGTAGTGACAAAGTAAAGAAGATTTTGAGGTCATTGCATAAGGAATGGGATACAATGATTATGGTTATTATGGAATCAAAAGACTTGAACACAATGGAGTTTAGTGCTCTAATTGGTTCTCTCATTAGCTATGAGATTGAATTAAAGAATAGGAACTCCAAAGCCAAATCGAAAGAGAAGAACTTAGCCTTTGAAGCTAAGGAAGTAATTACTGATGATGAGGAAGAAGATGAAGAATATGAATAAGATGAAGAACTTGCCCTCTATGCAAAGAACATAAGGCAATACAAATATTTATTACAAAGGAGGAAGAGGGTTATGAAGAAAGGAACCAGAGATGACTATAAGAAAAGCTTATCCTACACCAAAAAGAAGAATGATGATTCTTGCTACAAGTGCGGAAAACTGGGTCATTATGAAAAAAATTATAGAGTTCCTACCTCTAGACCACAATATGAGAGGAGCAAGAAGAAAGAGTTTCTTGTTGCTATATGGAGTGATGAGGAAGATGATGATGAGGTCAAGGAAGAACTCAACCTTCCACTCATGGCTCAAAGCTCTTACTCTAGTGATGAAGATGATAATGAGGTAAATACTTCTTCTCAATAAGAACTTGTTGAATCATTTGAATCATTGACAAATGAATATGAAGAAATTTTCAAGCCTAATAAAATTTTGAAAAAGAAAAATGAGTCTCTAGAAATTAAGAATGAAGCTTTGATTAGTCAAATCAAAGAGCTTGAAAACACTTTCAAAGATCATTCATCTTGCTTGGTTAAGCATCAAAAGTTGAGAGATGAGATTGATATGATACAAAAAGAATTTTCATATGTTGTTAATAAATTCTCATATGGCAATGAAAAGTTCAAAAAAATTCTTTCATTACAAAGAATTTCATTATCCAAGCATGGTATAGGATGTGATCCTTTTGAGAGAGAATCTTTTTTGTTAAACAAGTTTTCAAATAAAAGCAAAAATGACTCTTTGAACTTAGGATTGCCTACATGAAATAGATGTTTGAAAGTAAGACATAGTTCATATTCTTGCTTGAGTTTGAGAAGGACAATCAGGTAAAAAAGATGTGGATTCCAAAAGGAACTATTCTTCCAAACTTGGTCCATGTGACTAACACACCCAAAGTTGCTTGGGTACCATTGAAACAAAGCAAAATTATTTTTGTAGGTGCAAGTCAAAACTAGAGTGTCCTCAAACATGTGGTACATTGATAGCGGATGCTCAAGGCATATGAGTGGAGACAAAAACTTATTTGTTGAGGTCAAAATGAAGAATCATGGACATGTTACATTTGGTGACAACAACAAAGGTAAGATCATTGGCATTGGTAAAGTGGGTAAGGAACATTTACTAACCATTGATAATGTTTATTTAGTTGATGGTTCACAACACAACTTGTTGAGTGTTTCTCAATTATGTGACATGGATTATGATGCTAGATTTGAGTCATCGCATTGCACGGTTTTAAAAGATGGCAAAATTGCTTTCATCGGTTTTAGACATGAAAACATCTTTGTTGTGAACTTGCATGATGCATCATTCTTTAATGAAAAATGTTTGATGTCTCTGGGTGAAAATGCATTTTTATGCCATAGAAGATTAGGTCATGCACCTTTGCCATTGATTTCAAAACTTGCAAAAAATAACATTGTTAGAGGTTTACCAAAATTACGTTTTATAAAAGAGCATTTATGTGAACCATGCATTAGAGGTAAATATGTTAGATGTTTTTTTAAACAAAAAAAAAAAGAGATTTCTACATGTAGAATATTAGAACTTGTACATATGGATTTAATTGGTCCATCTAGACATGTTAGCTTAGGTGATAAACTATATACCTTGGTGATTGTTGATGATTTCTCTAAATTTACATGGGTTAGATTCCTTGAAAATAAAAGTGATACCTTTAATGAATTTGCTAAGTGGTGTAGATTGGTTCGAAATGAGAAGGACAAGTCTATTATTGCCACTAGAACCAATCATAGATGATAATTTGGGTCCAAACCTTTCGAAGATTAGTGTGAAATATGGAAAGGTAAGAAACCTAACATTTCTTATTTTCATCCATTTGGTTGCAAAGTTTTCATATTCAATAATGACAAAGATAACTTAGGAAAATTTGATGCTAAATTGGATTTAGGAACTTTCCTTGGTTATTCCACTAATAGCAAAGCTTATAAGGTGTTTAATTCTAGATCTAGAGTTGTTGAGGAATCAATTCATGTTAAATTTGATGATATGATCTCACCCCCGGGAAAGGTAGTTGTTGATGATGATGTAGGTGAATTCAAAAAGAAAGATGATCATGAAATTCAAAAAAACTTGGAGGAGCTAAACCTAAATGAAGCCACCAACATTGATAAAGAAACAAAAATGAAGAAGGTGCATCTACTTCACTTCCAAAAGATTAGGCAATAGTAAAAGACTATCCTATAGAGCAAGTGATTGGGGACATTGGAGAGGGAGTTAAAACTTGAAGAGCCTTGAATGAATTTCAAAGTAATTTTACATACATCTTCATTGTTGAACCAAATAATATAAAATAAGCTCTAGAAGATGAATGTTGGGTTCAAGCAATGCAAGAAGAACTCAGCCAATTCAAAAGAAATAACGTGTGGAAATTAGTTCCAGCTCCCAAAGGAAAAACAATAATTGGAAATAAATGGGTGCATAGAATCAAGTTTGATGAAAATGGAAAACCGGTGAAAAATAATTCAAGGTTAATAGCTCAAGGTTTCAACCAAGAGGAAGGTCTTGACTATGAAGAAACATTTGCTTCGGTTGTAAGACTTGAAGCGATTCGACTCTTATGTGCATTTGCCTCACACAAAAAGATCAAACTCTTTCAAATAGATGTGAAGAGTGCCTTTCTAAATGGGTAAATTCAAGAAGAAGTTTATGTAAGGAACCTCCGGGCTTTGAAGACCATGAACATCCCGACTATATCTTCAAACTCAACAAAGCTCTCTATGGGTTGAAAGAGGCACCAGTGGCATGGTATGAGAGGTTAAGTACTTTCCTTATTCAAAATGTCTATGTAATGGACCATGTTTATAACACTCTCTTTATTAAGAAAAATGGTGATGATATGTATAACACCCATACCTTTATAGAATCTCCTAACTCGATAGCACATATCAATATAAGTATAATAATACCAAAGAAATAGCAACAAGTTCAACCTGCTGATATCATTACATTAATAAAATCAAAGTGTCACAACATATAAAACAAGAAAATTCTATTAACTAGATACAAAATGTGATGAGCGATTTAGATCTCATCCTGAACACCCTATATACACATGTGCGATGGAGAGAGAGAATGATCGCGACATTCTGACTTCTGTTACGTATGTGTACCTACTACTCTGGAAACTGGCTCAAGTCTAAATTCTGCTACCTGAGAAAAACATTGCACTTTATATGAGTCGCAACTCAATTAGGAACCTAACGAAACAACAAACAATATATAATCATATACTATATATATACAAGCAACTCAATATAACGCAAGTAAAACATATACGCTTAAGATATCAATAAGAATGCAATGATGTTCCTTTTATTCGACAATGACCCAACATGTCAAGTATAGCTCGGGTTTTCCAATATGATAGATCTCAAGGATCGTCCAATACCAATAGAATTGACCCGAAGGTCTGATCAAATAAAACAAATAAATCGCTAGTCAACCCATTACCGTAGAATGAAATCTAGAGGTGGCTCCACGAGTTTTAGATGCTCATAGCACTTAGTTCCATCTACTTTCTCATATAACCAATATTTCCAATAGAATTGCATATACCTGAACAAATTGGCCATACCATTCCTTTTAGGTCATATGCATTCAAATGTAGCACTTCTAAACAATATAGCGCAACATGATTTTCCGATAGCTCATACAAGTGTTCAACTCATAGAAATCAATACTCCAACATCAGATAATATTTCATTAACATTACATATTCAGTTCATGACAATAACATTACATATTCAGTTCATGACAATAACACATAACAAAAATCTCGCACATCTCATATCGGCTAATAACATCATTGATATAACAGACAATATACAATATAACACATCTCACAATACAAATACACGTTCCAGACTTCTAGCTTGCCTCTAGAATATCTCTAAAATGCTACTAACCTAATACATATAATCAAACAATTTCCTTTCAATACTGAATGCGTATGTGCAACTATATGGATGCAATGCTTAATGATGCATGTTTTGATTTAGACACTTCTAATATACACTTATACATATAGGTGGGATGATTTAATAAATTATCATTGGTTTTAAACCCCCTAATAGTGTACATTATTCAGTAGTAACTAGTGTGGCACAAATTTAGCCTATTTATGCATTCATGCCAGTTCACATTATCCTCTCCCGTTGACAACCAATGAACTCAAATCATTATCAAATTTTAACCACATACATTACACATATAAGGGACTGTGAATACCAAAAATTAGACCCTACGTCGCTCAAATGAACTCTACGCACAGATTAGACTGTATTTACACTAATTTAACTACTGACTGTTATACACAGACGTAGTCCCTGAAATTTACAGACATATTCTGAGCATATTAATAAATAACTTTCATGTTACACTTTAACCAATTTCATTTCTAAATGTCTCAAAACAACATCACAAGAATAGACAAAAATCTAAATGCTAGCAACCTCGTCTATCAACTCATATGTATTTATGCTCAAAACGTGTTTCAATGAATATCAGATCTATAAATACATGTTATAATGCTTAATAAACATATAGGAATGAAGAGAAACACTTACCACACTCCTAAAATGCAATTGGTGTACAAATCTAGAAATCAAAATGCCTAGCTGAATTGCTTTTTCCTTCCTTTCTCTACCTTTCCTCTTTTGTTTTCTCTCAATTTAGATATCAAAAAGTGCAAACAATGAAACCTGAAAGCTTAAAATTCATTTTCTAATCATGAGGACAAAACTGATTAGGTGGCACCAAGTGGAACCATTAGGTTCAACCATATTGTACCCATTTGACACATGTTCCTTGCATGTTTCTGACCTCTAGCACATACGAATTCTTCAGATTTTTATAATCATCCACTTAAGATTTATTTATACCACTATCCTAATGTATTTTAGAAACTACTTATTCAGTCCTCTCGCTTAATAACTTCACTTTTCACCGCTGATTCCATTACAAATAAACTATTTATTACTCTCATAACCCTCCCTAAAATATTATAAAACCATATAGAACATATATCAATAATATATGAAATGCCAAATGAATCTATAACTATGCACATTATATGTGATGCATACTCATATGTATGAAATATTGGTTACGATCGTGACAATATGCTTATTTGCCAAATATATGTAGATGATATTATATTTAGTACTACTAACCCTTCTATGTGTAAAGATTTTTTTGATCTTATGAAGGGAGAATTTGAAATGAGCATGATGGGGGAGCTTACATTATTCCTTGGACTTTAAATTAAGCAACTTGAAGATGGAATTTTCATTCATCAATCTAAATATACCAAGGAGTTGCTTATCAACATTAAAACTTGATAAAGAAAAGCAAGGGAAACTGGTGGATCAAAAGCTTTATAAAGGTATGATCGAATTCCTACTTTACTTAATCGCCTCTAGACCCGATATTATGTTTGCTACATGCTTATGTGCACGTTTTCAATCTAATCCCAAAGAGTCTCATTTGATTGCATGCAAAAAAAAATTAGTTATTTAATTGGTACAATAGGATTAGGTTTGTGGTATCCTTCTTGTCTTGATTTTGATTTAATTACTTATAGTGATGCCGATTTTGGTGGTTGTAAATTAGATAGGAAAAGCACTAGTAGAACATGTCGTTTTTTTAGGCTCATGCTTAATCCCTTGGGCAAGCAAGAAGCAAAAAAATGTTGTTACTTCCACGGTTGAATCCGAATATGTAGCTGTTGGAAGCTCTTGTGCTCAAGTGTTATGAATTAAAAATCAATTGCTCGACTATGTTATTGTTCTTAAGAATGTTCCTATCTTTTGTGACAATACAAGTGCTATTAACTTGAGTAAAAATCCTATTTTGCAAGTAGAACAAAGCATATAGAAATTAGACATCATTTCCTACGTGATCATGTGCAAAAAGGTTATATTTGTTTGAAATTTGTTAGAACAAATGACCAATTGGCTGATGTTTTTAAAAAACCTTTAGTTGAAAAATGTTTTAATTCAATTCAATTTCTATTGGGAATGTGCAATGTGAATGATTTGTGATTGCATTTGCTGTTTTATTTATATATATTATGCATACATTTGCATTCATCTATAGTAAAATGTTCCATATGGTCAATTGATATGATCTTGAAGCAAGTTAGAACTTTTAGGAATGTGACCTGGTTGATTATGTAACCTATCTCACGTACGTCGTGGTTTGAAGACGTACATTATCTGTAAAATTTGATTATCAACGTACATCTTGGGGTATATACATCATACGTCATCTGGGTTTTGTGATTATAAACGTCCATCATGATTTTTTTGTGCCTTACGTCATCTGGGCGAATTCTGCAGGCAACGTATGTGGGTAAGACGTACGTCGTGAAGCTTCCGGTGTATATTATAGTCGCGTTTTGAGTCACTGTTTCACTCTTCAAAACCCTAAACCGTACGTCTTTGAGCCCCAAATCCTTCCATCTCATCTAATCGACCAAAAGCCTTCCAAAAATACTTCCAAAACCAATTTCGACCTTCCTTAAACATTTTTTACCGATCAAAAACAAAAAAAACTCACCAAATCACCTCAAATCCGTCTGAACCTGTTTCACACAAAACCCTTGATTTTATTCCAGTTTCGATTTTTTTGTTGTAATATCACACAATGGCAACTAGGAGGGATACTAGAAGTAAAACCCAACAAGGAGGAAGCACGTATCGAGTTCCAAAATGATCTCGCAGTGGCAGAACTCAGGTACCCACTTTTGAAACTTAAAAATTTGTGAGTGAGAATGCTCAAAGGGTGTTTATGGAGATATTAGGACATGAGAAGCTTACTTCTGGTATGATTTTTGATTATGACTCACTGAACCAGGCTGGAATGAACTTAGAACCAATTTTTGAAAATGTGGGATTGGCACAATTTGTTGTTGTGAAGAAGCCTGTTTATGAACTGTTAGTTAGAGAATTTTATGCTAATTTGACTGAGCACATTGATGATTTAGAGGATACATTTATCAAACCTCGAGTTAGAGGCATAGAGATTAGGATTGTTGACTCTGACTTGAATTCTTGGTTCGACTTGTGTAATGATGGGTATAAATGTACTTATGTGTTTTAGTATAAGAAGGAAAAACTAGATGATGATGACTCGGATGATGAGTATGAGATTTTGGTTGAAAAACAATATAAGGCTTGGATGAGAAATGAAAAGGCTATAATTGAAATTACTAATGATTAGTTTCAGCATAATGATTTCGGAGTTGAGATGAGGATGGTACATGAAGCGATTACTAGCAATGTAACGACAAAACACAATTCCCAACACAAGTTTGTAGAGATGGACTTGGAGATGATGTATCATCATATTCTGAAGGGTGAAAAGGTGAACTATGCTTTCACTGTTATCTATTGGATGACAAAGAAAACCAGGATATAGGGTCGATAGTTAAAAGAAGGAAGGATTGTCCTATGGTTCTATCTTTACAGCTATTTTTGAGAGATATTGGGTTGATTTTTCAAATCTCAAGAGGACTCCTATTCCGAGAAACCAAATGGTTCATGGTGGCAATTTGAGAGCTAAACAACTTTATCTTACTACTAACCAAAGTTGGGTGTATTGGTCATATTTGAGAGAGAGAGAGATGTATTGGTTGATCCTCGTGCTCTATTTCCTACATGTGACGAGCAGAATTTTAGACGTGACAGACACGTAGCTAATATGGATGATGAGGATCACGATCATCTTAGACTGAGGCCTAGGCGTAGAGGAAGCGATGCTCCCACAGATCCTGCCGCCAGTGTTGCGCCCGATGTCACTCCATCAATGGTTGAGGAGTTAAGAGTGTCGATTGCTTCCTTGAGGACTGATATGATGAGTGAGATGAAGAGTGGGTTTGATACCTTATGGGCCGAGATTAAGAGTGAACTGAGGATCGAGATGGCTGGGATACGCTCTTACATTAGGGATATGTTTCATCATGCCTATCCGAGTGTTGTATTTCCTCTTATTCCATCCACCACTGGGATTGATCTTGAGCGGCCTCCTCCATCAGATATTCCTTCTTCGAGCCATAAACATGATCTCAACATCGCATTCACTACCGAGGAGTTAGGGCTTGATCCTTAGTGTTAATTTGCTTCTTCTATGATCATCATTGAGACCAGGACCGACATTTCATACACTTTGCATACACTTTACATTTTTGGACTTTGTGTTCATTTGTCATTTTGCTATGTACACATTGTGTATACTCTTGGTACTCATGATAATTTGTATATTATCTATGCTGTGATTTTGATATTTGATGTTTATTTTATGGTGTGACTTATGCTCTTTACTCATATACCTTTTGTAAACCTCTTGTATACCTTTTTGTATCACTTGCATAATTCTTTTGATTGATGACAAAAAAGGGGGGAAAGTAGATTATCATTAAAAATGGACTAAACACCAACTAATAATGGATGCACAAATTTAGGGTGAGTTCGTAAATTGTTATTTTTAATTTTTACGGACTAACCAAATGGACAAAGTTAAAAACTTTGATCCAATTTTCAAATCTCCTTATGCATTTATTTAGGAAAATTTAAGTGTTTTGTCATCATCAAAAAGGGGGAGATTGTTGGATCAAAGGTGGTAAATATTTAGATCCCTTTATGTTTTGATGATGAACAAAATCGAAAATGGACTGTGCCCTTCATAAAGTACATTTTGCAAAATGCACCGTACGTCTTGGCTCAACACAACATCGTCTTCAATGACAACATATGTTATATTTGATGGAAAATGGGATAGTAGCTACTAGATGGTTCAGGTGCAAAAACAACGTACGTTTCAAATATCCAGCGTACGTCTTGGTGTTAAACAATGTACGTCTTGATCAAGTGACACCGTACGTCAGACACACGGGAAACTCGAAAACAACGGAGGTTTGAAAAGATTATCTCTAACGTACGTCTTGGTATAATCAAAACGTACATCTTATATGAAAGAAAAAGTGGAGATTTGAAGATCAGAATAAATGTTTTTTTCTCCACGTGGATCAAGACAAAATTCAAGAACAATGATAAAGTCAAGCTTTACAACGTACGTCATGATCACAGCAAAACGTACGTCATGTTGTAGAACAATGTACGTCATTTAGGATCAACGTACGACATAAATCTTGGATGAGAAACAGAAGCTACTGGACAATCTTCTTGCAAAAACAACATACGTCGTCAAATTACAACGTACAGTATATGGGAAATGAGCTATGATCAAAGTAAGTCACGGATTACACAACGTATGTTATCCGCAATGGAAAAATGACAACTTACGCCTTGTATTGTGCAACGTATGTGAGAATACTCTAATAGTGCATTAAATGCACACCATTCTGGACCACAATGGCTCTATTTTATCTCACAACGGTCAAAAATCAGGAGAGAAGTATAAATACATGCTTGAGAGGTCAGAAACATAACTTACAACACTTGGGCATTCATTTCTAACAACAACCAAGCATCAAAGCTCTCATTTTCTCTCTCTTATTAATACAAGTGTATTTTTCATTAAATTCCATCATTATTACTTATATTACTAGATCATTTTATTGTTGGGGAGTGTTTGAAAAACACCTTTCCAGAGTGTTTGTGTGTGGGATCAAAGGGTAGATCCTTAGGTTTGTTTAGTTCTTGAACCAAAATCAAGAAATTGTAAAAGTTCTCACTTAGCTTGAAAGTAAAGTTGTAATTTATGTTGAGAGATAATAGAAATCCTAAGTGGTGATACTTAGGTAGTGGATGTAGGCAAAGAGTTAGCCGAACCACTATAAATTATTGTGTTCTTTCTTTCCTTGCATTTATTTTTGAAAAAAGATTCAAAGCCACATATACCACACTGTTCAACCCCCCTTCTAGTGTGGTAATCGACTCAACAGTTACAACACCTTAACGTACTTTATGTTTGTCTTAATGTACATTAAGCTCTTCCAGAGCCTTGTTTTGTAACTCCAAGCCTTCCGACATGTTTAAATCCAAGTCTTACATTTTGTTCATCATCAAATCTTTGTTAATCATCAAAACATATAAGGATCTTAATGTTAATCACACATGACCCAACATTCTCCGATTTTTTCATGATGACAAACCTTTTAAGAATTTAAGTGCTACATCACGACAACAATTTTGATCAAGGATCTTATACTTGTGAACATGTTAGAATCATGCAGGAGAATGTATGATCATGCAAAAATTTTAAACTTCTACCCCTTTCATTTGAAATTGAACAAAATCATTTAATTCTCTCCCAAATTTTTTAATCATAAAAAAGATTAAGCAATAAGCAAGTTTCCACTCCCCCTTTCAAAAATAATTTGTGCATATATTCAAAAGTATATTTTCTGCCCCTATTTATTTCAAACTAATGTCCAATTCAAACACTTTTCAATTCATCAAAAATTTCAAATTCATGCAAGTATGAATAATCAAACAAGAAGTAAAACGTATGAAAAATTAATAGAATGAGAATTTAGGAGTACCTAATGTGCCAACAGACACACATGAGCCGATGGATCGCCATCATCACTCAAAGAAATACTATAATCTCTTCTTCTTCTTCTTCTTCTTCGTCTTCTTAGTCTTCTTCTTCTTCTTCTGCTTTTTCTTCTTCTTCTTTTTCTTCTTCTTCGTCTTCTTATTCAATTGCTCCATTTTTTCTCGTTCTTTTAATTTTTTTTCTGATCAACTTGTCATAACTTGCACGCCAATTGTTCATCCTTCTCTTCATCCATGCTCGATTCGCATTCACTATCCTTATCACATGATATATATGATTCATCCTTCCAAGCCTTTTCTTCCTTTCGAATTCTTCCCCTTGATTTTAGAATTATCTTATAGTTTATGAGGGAACCTATGAGAGCATTGAAGTCTAAGGTGTTGAGATGTTGGTTTCCATTATTGTCGTCACTTGTGAATCCTACATCGTTGGAAAGGATTGAATGACCTTTTTCACCTTGTCGTGCTCTTCAAATTTCTTTCCAAATGCCTGTAGCCTATTTTAGATCTTCATAAATCTATCAATGGCATTTGTGATGGACTCATCTTCCTTGATTGAGAAAAGGTCAAACTTATGTTAAAAGAGGTTGATCTTTGTTTCTTTGACTTGGGAAGTGCCTTCATATGTAATCTCCAAATATTTTTGAATTTCTTGAGTACTTTGCAACTTGAAATTATTCAAATTTCTTCAGGGGTCAAGTTGCACATGAGGATTTGCGTACCTTGAGCGTTGATCCTCTCTTTCTTCGAATCGGCATTGGTATATTGTTCTTAACTTTTCTAAGAGCCATCTCGATTTGTAATAATATGGGGACCAATGGCAATTACCTTCCAAGGCTCAATGTCTTATGGTTTGATGTATATTGTCATGAGATTCTTCTATAGGGACTAGTTGGAACCATCAAAGAGAGGTGGATGAGTGAGGGAAGCTCCATCTTGGAATGCAAAGGAATGACTAAACTCCATTTTATTTTATGTAGATGTTAAGCCTTATCGAATGGAGACTGCTCTGATACCACTTGTTGGAGAATTTTTTGTGGCACCTTAATGGAGTTTTAAGAGTAAAGAAGAGAGAAAACAAACAAAATGATTTATAGTAGTTCAAACAACCATTACCTACATCCACTACCTAAGTTCCTCACTTAGGATTTTCAAAATTCACCATCTTGATAATTGATTCTGGCTCAATCCAACAAAGCCTTACAATAAGGTTAATTGTGGCTCATACCTATAATACCAACACAAGGTTGATTCGCTGCTCACACCTTTAAAGCCTAAACAAAGTTGATTTCTCTCTTAGGCTCACACCTCTAAAGCCCTTACAAAACTATTTTCGTAGGTTAACAAATAATATTTCCCACACCCAAGGAGAATACAAAGTGTTTACAAAGAATGAAGAACCACACTAGAGTTGAGTGTATGAACTTGATGCTTGTAATTTTGTCTCTAGCTTTATCTTTAGTGTTTTTTGATGGTTGGAATTGATAAGAGTGTTAGCACAATGATACCATATGTTGTTTCACCATTTCTCTGCCCTTTATTGATGTATTTATAGCCTTTCGATGCCATATGACCATTGGAGTTTGTCAACTAGCCGTTGGAGTGCAATTAATTCTATTTAAATCTTATGGAATGCCCTAACATAAGTTTTTGAAATGCTTATGTACATTGATCATCATCATCTCCAGGTTACCTACATTACTTAAACTTTAGCGTATGTTATTTTTGGTCTGAAAGGATCTAGTAGCTTTTGTTTTCATTCAGTGACATCTTTACGTACAAAGTTTGAAACAAAGGCTAGATGTATACATGTAGCCCCTAATTGCCAAGCATACAAAATTTCATGATATCAGTCGTAGTTATCTACACCATAAGTGACTTCCCATCTTATTCGATGCTTCCTGGTATGAATATATACAATTGTGTCACCTTTCTTTACCATATGAATTTTCATTTATACTACTTAAGTTAATTAAATTTAATTTGATAGGTTGGAGTGCATCGGGCAATTATGCATTTCCTTATTTCATGGAGTAGATTGATGCCTTCTAATTGAAACATGGATGAAAGACTTGTTAGTTCAATTGTCACAGACAATTTATAGACAATGGGCATCCGTTTAGGAAAAATAGATTGGATTTTAAGAAGGGTCAAGTCGCAAAGAAGGATCTTCCTTAAATGTAAAATCTGGATTGGAGATCTTAAGGAAGCTCGAGAATATTGGCATGCAGAAAATTACAGAACTGGTTACTGAGGAGTATAACTAAAATGTTGCTAGTTTTGGGTTTCTTATGCAAATAAACAACATATGTGCTCAGCGGAAATACAACAACATCACACAAGAAACATCCAGGAACATTGTATGTAATCATTATTAATAAAAGGGGGCCGAACAAATATACCTTTCAGCCTTGCTGAATTGTATTTGTCCAAAACAGGGCTGGACGAATTTGGTTTCTCCTTCCATCTTTGTTTGTGACGAGTGCAATTGACCTAGGGACTACCAAAAGATGGCTCCCCTCTACTCTCTCTCACACACAAGACTATTGGTTATGGCTATGTGTGCTAGCACTA
>CAODLS012595897.1:0-20230 GCA_948243855.1 Flueggea neowawraea
ATCTTCCAGGTGCACAGATTTTGGCTTTGGCGTTTATTCCGCATCTTGGACACCCGTGAGGAGGCATTTTGGTTAGTCATGCCTATTGTTCGGGCTTCTGTTATTTTGTAGAGCTCCTTACCAGATTACTGTGGGGTGTTGGGTTGTATGTATACTCTGATATATTTGTTGTATTGGATTTAACCAGAGTATATGGTTTATATACATTTGGTTTATATTTATATATATTGAGTTATATATATATTGTTTAATTATAAAAATATTTTTCCAATAAATGTTTTGGAAATTAAACGATGGGTAGAATTTTGAACCTCTGGAAGGCTTGTGCGGGATAGGTCGGGCTTCCATAGACGGTCTGCCTCGTACGCCGGTCACGGTCCCGGGAATGGGTCGTGACAGATACATTTGAAGAGTTGTGGATACATTTGGATATACTCAAAAACTATAAAAAAACAATTATATAAAAATTAAATTTTGGAACCATTAGATACATTTGGATTCATTTAGAGACTTAAAAAAATATAAAAATTGAAATTGGAAGACATTGGATACATTTGGATGCATTTGATTACTATAAAAAAAATTGAGATTTGGATACATTTTAGAGATTGTCGATAAAATTGTAAAAAGTATATTAAAATTGTAATTTAGAGGCATTTAATTTAATAAAATATTAAATTAAAAATTTATTAATTCAAATTTATATATGAAAATTGTGATTTGGAGACATTTGGATATTGCGATTTTTCGCGAAAATGGCATTTGTCAAACTTATTTTGTCTTATCTGGCATTTTTTATATTTGAAAACTTGCATGGCATTTATCAAAATCTAACTTTTAATTTAGAATAATTGTTAAATTTTCCCGTTTTCTTGTTCTGGTGTAACATAGTTTTAGGCCCATTAGGCCCAACTCGATTAATAAATCCAAAAGCTTACCAAAGAGGCCATATTTTAAAAACATTTGCAGAAATCACATTTATGCTATCACACTTCCTCTATAAATAGGAGTCCATTTTACATTTACGAAGTACATTCTCTACACACATACTTTACACCTAAAGTTCTACCGAACTAAATATTAACTTGAGCGTTGGAGACTCCCTCGAGGACCAACTGACCTCACTTTCCTTTTATTTTTGCAGGATTTAAGATAACTCCAAGTGTTCATGATCTATAGTTCATCTCGTTCATCCATTTTTGGTCTCGCTACAGATTTTAGGGAACAACAATTTGCGTCGTCTGTGGAGAATCGAACAAAAAGCTGTGTTTTCAACTATTCATAGCTTTTTGTCTTTGATTTCTTCCAACGTTCTTTCCCATTTCAACCAATCAGAATTTGATCATTTCCATCCTCAAGAGGTCTTTGCAAGTTTGTTTTTTAGAAACTCTCTAGAACCTTCCCTGGAGTCATCAATCTCGGATCCCTGATCAGAGTCATTCCTTGGAGCAATCTATCTCGGAGCCTTCCTTAGAACCATACTCCAGAGTCATGCATCTTTGGAGCCCTCCTTAGAACTATCCTCCAGAGCCATCCACTTTCGGAGCCTTTCTCAAAACCATACTCTGAAGTCATACATCTTTGGAGCCCTCATCAGAACAGTACTCCAGAGTCATACATCTTTGGAGCCCTCCTTAGAACTATCCTCTAGATCCATCCACCTTCAGAGGCATTCTCAAAACCATACTCCAGACTCATACATCTTTGGAGCCCTCCTCAAAACCATCCTTCGGAGCCATCCACCTTCGAAGCCTCCCTCATAACCATCCTCCGGAGTCATGCTTCTTTGGAGAACTCTCTAGAACCATCCTCTAAAGACATTCATCTTCGGAGCACTCTTCGTAACCACCCTCCAGAGCCATGCTTCTTCAAAGTACTATTTGGAACCATTCCTTATAGAAACTCCTCAGAAGTCAATGTCTAGGAGTCATTCCTCAAAGATATTCCTCAGATTCATCCATAGAGAAGTTCTTAATAACCAATCAATAAAGAGAATCCTTAAAGGTTGCCCCTTGGAGAAGCTCTTCAAAACCATTCCTCGGAGAAATCCCTCAGGGTCACTTCATGAAGAGATTCCTTAAAAGAATTCCTCAAAGAAATCCTTGGAGCCATTCTTCAACTAATTCTTCAATCATTCCTCAATTAAATTCCTTAAAGTTATTTTCCAGAGAAATTTCTCATAGTCATTCCTTAGAAAAATTCCTCAATGTCATTCTTCAGATATATCCCTTAGAGCCACCCTTGAGAGCAACCATCCAACAACATTGTTCCACCAAAGAAATCACTTTTTCAAAGAGGCCACCCTATCAAAGCACTTAATTTCGGAACTTGAATCTTTTGATAAAGCTAAGAATATATTTCAACCCTCAAGAAACCATCGAAAGAACATACACTTCAAGTACCACGATCCATCTAAGTGACAACAAGGAGTTGGGGAAACAAAAAAAAAAGAAACTTCAGATGCCAAAAAATTTCATCTAAATAATATCTTGTGAGTGCTTCCTCAAAGCCTTTAAGCCAAAATCTTAGGAAAATATGGGAAAGAGACACGAAGAAGAAAGGTCGTGAAGAAAGGCATGAAATCCACGTAAAAAGCAATGCTTGATTCACAAAGAGGTCATGAAGAGAGATAGTTGTAAGCCAAAAAATCAGTAATCCACAGCGACTCACAACTGGTAGTGCAATAATTTCGATAGGAGTGTGAAGTGAGAGAGTTGAGTATGGCTTAACACTTGAGGAAGGTGCAAAAACTAGCATAATGTTTCAAGAATTTCAAACTCGTAAATCAGTAAAAAAAACACATAGACACATTGCCTAAATTAGCCCTTTTAGAGGAATCAAGGGCACAAGAAATGAAGGTTGAAGTCCTTGAAAGACCACCATCGAGGAGAAAGAGATTCTAGACCTTGAAGAAGGAGTGGAAGATCAAAGGACCACAACAAAGAAGTATCCAATGGCTAAGGAACTTCAATCAAATCCTGTGAAAGCTAAGAAGATGAGAGTCTTTGAGAGAAATGTTTACTCTGGTCAATGGAGTCCTCTGTAGGCATGATTTTTTACTGCTTATACCAAAGTGTTTGGGTCCCGAGGAAGTTAAGCTAGTAATAGCAAAAACATACGAGGAAATATGTGGAGAACACTTGAGATGTAGAGCACTTGCTACAAAGATATTTTAAGTAGGATTTTTCTAGCTAACAATGAAGGAAAATATCTCAGAGAAGGTAAGGAAGTCTGACAACTGTCAAAGTCACGCCATTATCGTCAATGCACCAATCTCATAATTTCATAGTGTTCCGCAAGCAATTGCATTTCCACAACTGGAAGAAGGGAGAAAACTTGACCAATTCCTTGCAAGTGTACAAGGATCAATTTATTTTTAACTTGGGAGTATACCTAGGTTTATCAAATCCAAGGAAGCGAATCTAATTGTGGTCACAAAATAAAGGAAAAGCAATTATAAACATCAAGGGGTTGATTTTTGGGTTTTTGTAAATTAAAACAAGTAAGGAAATAAAGAAAAGTAATCAATAAGAGAAAGCGTTAGGGCTTCGAGATGAAATCGGGGATTTTGTTGCTAAAAGAATGGAAATAGGTTTTACAAAATGGGTGTGAGTGTTCTCTCCTCAAGACTAACCCAAGGCCTTTCTTGAGATCACCCAAAATGTACATACAATTGTCTATGATGGTCCTTTTGGCCTCACCTAGCCCAACTAGACCCATTAAGTCATTTTGGAATTTTCATCGAACTCCTCATAGGCATAGGTATATTTCTATCCTAAACCATACAAGTTTCATGCTTGCAAACCTAATCTAAGCTTCTTCTTTCGATTCATCACCTAGGCTTGTCAAAAAACAACATTGTGGTAGCTAAGCACAACATCATTCAATCAATAGCAAGTCATAAAATCATCACGAACAATAGATTTAGCATCAAAAGCATTCAAAACAATAAATTTGACAATAAAACACAAGATCCATTAAATAAAACATCAATTAAAGCAACATAATCCAAGATTTACATCTCTACACCCTAACAATGGTTTAAGCTAACATGTTTAGAAAACAAGAAATAAAATTCCTAAACATGTTACTAAACAAAGAAAAGAAGATAAAAAGTTAGAATAAAACTTCTCTCTATGATGATGAAAGAGCCTCTTCCAATCCTCTTCTCTCTTCTCCTTGAATCCTCCTTGGAAAATGTGTAGAGAATGTTTCTCCTCTTTTTAATGTGCAAGTCATGGTTTTTTAAAATTGGTGTGTAAGAGGCCTATTTATAGTCCTTAAGGTCCCCTAAAAACTCTATCAAAAGTCTCCCAAAAATGCTCTTGCTTTGTACCTTGGTCCCCACAAGTTTTTCCTATTTCCATTACATGTAAATTTTCCCAGAATGAGTGTCACAGTCGTGACACTTTTAGTCAAGAAAAATGGCCCAAGAATTGGGTGTCACAACCGTGACAAATAGGTGTCATGGTCGTGACACTTTTCGGCAAGAAAAGTGTGCATTGGCTACACTTCCACCACGACCATGGTGATGAACGTGGCATGAGCCACGACAGCCGTAGTGACCCATTTTCACCTCTTTCTTCTTTTTTTCTTCATATTTACTTGGGATCTCTTGGGGTCTTTCCACTTTTCACTTCTTTTGCACCTTTTTTCACACATTTTCTTCCAAATTAAACCATCATATAATCATCAAATAAATCATATAAATTTTGACACAAAAGCATGATTTAAAGGATGAAAATAGATATAGTTTTGCTTGAATTAATAAGTAAATCTAGCCTACATCAAAATTCCTCACTATTGCACAAAATGGAACGAAAATTATTTGTCAACATAAGCCTCAAGGTTGAACCACTATGAATTTTTGCATTTTCTTTGCTTTTCTGCATAAACATTACACTTGCATACATTATGTGTCATTCTATATATCCATGCATTATATTTAGATCACACATATATACTGCCTCCAACATCGATCGGATGAAGAAGTCATAAGATTAACAAATTTATATATGCAAAATTAGGGGAGTGGACGAGTCAAACCTACACTTAGAACATGATAAAAGTGTAGGATTCACTCCCACCATCACGAAGGTTTGCTAAAGCACATGATGAGTAGAAACTTTGGAAGGAAACCAAGAACTTGTCAAAAAAGCATGCAAACCACAATAAACCGTCAAGACGTATGGAAAAGCAAAAGCTCACCATGAACACACATGGAAAGCAAATTGGCAAGGATAATTATGCAAGAATGCGAAAAAATTGTTAAGCGTGTGATAAGCAAAGACTTGTCACGAATGCATATGAAAAATAATCATGATTTATTACAAGAACATGAAAAAACCGTTAAGCGTGTGAGAAAAGACTTGTCACGAGCGCATGCGAAAAATAATCATGATTTATTAAAAGAACACAAAAAAATCATTAAGACCTGTGACAAGCGAATAATTGTCATGAATGCATGCAGAAAATAATCGTGAAAGTAATCGATCAAGTGGAACAACACTACATATCCATACACAAAAAAACCATTAAGACTTGTGACAAATAAAGATTTTTCATGAACGCACACGAAAAATAATTGTGAATCAATCAAGTCGATCAAAACAACATAGGCATATGTGAAGCTCAAAGAAGAAAAAATAAGACATGCACCAGCAGGGTGAAAAATAAGATCATTATTGTTGTTACAATCCAAAAAATCACTTAACTTAAAAAATAAATTTCGATCAAGTAATTGGGGAGCAAGAATGGAATGCTTAATCCAAACACATTAAGAAAAGTACAAAAAAATCCCAAATGACTAGCCAAAAACTAAATTCCAGCAAAAAGGTCCTCCGAAGCTGGGATTGTTGGATCATGGGTGATCAACATTGAGTTCCTTATATGTTTTGATAATGAACAAAAGGTTTTGATGTTGTACAAAAGCTTTGACTTGAAGTGAAACGCATTGGAAAGTTTGGAATTGCGAAACAAATATTGTCAACGCACTTAACGTATGCAACAGACAGGCCTTACGTATGCAATTTGTGTCCAACGACTATATTCTCTTCACCAACGGTCATATGGCATAGAAATGCTATAAATACATCAAGAGAAGAGAAAAAACATGTTGAAAAATATCAGAATTCGTTGAGCCAAACTTCTTATCAATTCCAATCAACAAAAACATCAATTCAAGCTATAGATTAAAGTTCAAGCATCATTCTCAAATATCCAACTTTAGCATAAAGCTTCATTATTTGTAAACCATTTTGTAAACACTTAGAGAGTGTGCGAAAGGTTTGTTGTAAGCCTATAGAAAACAACATTGTAAAGGTTTGTTGTGAACCTAAGAAAAACAACAATTGTTTAGGGCTTGAAGGTGTTGAGTCATAATCAACCTCATTGTATTGGCCTTGTTGGATTGAGCCGCAATCAATCATCGAGATAGTGAAAAGCCTAAGTGAGACTTAGGTAGTGGACGTAGTCATCGAGTTGGCCGAACCACTATAAATTCTTGGTGTTGATTTTTCGCTTTCCTTTTAAGTCATTTTCGCTCTCCAAAATCAACAAAGGCATAGACTAAAATTCTCCAACATGGATTGCACCATCCAATGAAGCAAGCTCAAGGTCTGAAGGGACTGAAGAAAATCCATCTAAATCAATCTGCCACTCAGTAGAATCTTTTAATTCCTAATCCAGAGTTGGAATCTGGTCATTTAAGATTGGCTCCAAACTAGACAATGTGGGCTCCAAATTAGGCAATTTAGGCTTTGATCTAGGCAATCCACGCTCTAGGTTGGATAAAATAATTCCCAAACTAGACAAGCCATGCTCCCCAAAAAATGTGCAAGGACCTCCAAGGCAACATCAAAGGTCTCAAACATCCAAACCATTGGAATATTTGGTCCAATAGCTAAATTTGTGCTTATTAAGCCTCATGTTTGGTTGTTCAGGCAAAATAACACACTGTTCAAATCTTCAACTTCATCACCACCGGCCATGAATGACCCTTAATGCCTCAATCATCTGAATCGTTAGACTGAAAGCCAAATCAATAGTTATTAAGCCTCGAGTGAGGTTTGCAATTCCAATAAAATAACACATCATTTAGCTCTTTGACTCTTCCTCCCAACACCATCCAACCACCATCATAAATCTACAAAACCTCATAAGAAAAAGGAAGAAAAAGAAAAAAAAAGAAAAAAGAAAAGAGAAGAAAAAAAAAAAAAGAAAAAGAAAGAAATAATAGGAGATGAGGTTGTTGGAGGTCATGTGGTGGGAAATTAGAAGTCTTCGGTCGTCCAGCTTCTTGAGGGAACTGAAAATCCGCCAAAAAACGTGGAGGTTGTGTTTCAAACCCCGGTGGAGGGAGTGTTGTAATACTCCTCCTGTTCCGATCAATTCTATATGGCATTCCAATCAAGTCGGACAAGTTCTTTAGTGGAACATCATTTGATTTCAAATGATCTCAGTTATGATTTGATTCTCAAATGTTGAGATGATGTTCGGATATTTGAAAGATGTTATTTTTGTAAGGTTGGGTGTCGTTGGACATCGGGAATGATCTGACGCACATTTGGAAGCAAAGGAAGTTGAGGAATGCTATCTGGAACATGCCAACGTACATTGGGAATTTTGAACCGTACGTTGTGGTAAGATGATGTACGTTATCTAGAACGGAAGATGATCAACATACGTTGCGAGTTTGAAACGTACGTCGTGCTGCTACATTTTCAAAACAGAAGCTATTGGACGCATTGTTGACCACGACAACGTACGTTGTACACTTTATAACGTACGTTGTGACCCCAATACGTATGTTGCATGACAGAATAATGTATGTTGCCTTTGAAAATATCGAAACGGTGCGTTTCAATCCGTGGTCGTTTTAAAACCCCCAAAACCCGACTTTTTCGTCCGAAACTCTCATTTTTCACTCTCTCTCACTTTGGGATCGATTCTCTCTGTCTCCCATTAGTTCCCCAACATTCTTACACGTCTTTGGAGGTAATATTTCAGTTATAATCACCTTCTTTCATCCATTTCATGCATTAAATTTCAGAAATCTATTTTTGGCCGAAAATGAAATGGGTTTCATATTTTGCATGATTCTGTTGAAATGGATGTTATAGGTTGTTAGTTTATGATTGTTGGAGGTTACATTAACATAAATCTAGCTTAAAATAAGAAGAAATGATGAGTTCTTTGAATGGCTAGGGTTTAGTTCGGGTTTGATTGATTTTTGATGATTTTGTTGTTAGTTTGAGGAAATTGTTGATGGATTGATGTTCCAGAGGTTGAGGTGAACCCATAGGTATATTTGGTTTCGGTTTTTGTCGGCCGAATCGAGACTTCGGTATTTTTTTAGAATAAAGTTTTGAGATTGTTTTTTTTTGAAATTTTGGGAAGTTGATATCCAGATTTGTAATTTTTGAAACCTTTGGGTCCAGAATTGTTATTTGAGAGACTTGAGACTAGATTTGTAATTTTGAGACTTAAGGATTAATTTTGTAATTTCGAGGAATTTAGCTAGAATTATAAATTCGGAGAGTTCGAGAGCTCTTGAGGAATCTGACTACTTGGAATAGTCGTTTGTATATTCTCAAACTCAAAGGACCAGTTTGTAATTTTATGAGGTTGGAGACTAAAATGTAATTTTACAAAAGTCGGGGACCAATTTTTAATTTTACATAGATTTGGATTTTTGGGTCGTGAGTGCTAGATCTTCGATCGAAATAGAATTTCTGACGTCGTTGACGTTTCAGTCTGCATCTACATTTCATGCATGTTCTGTTTTGCTACAGTTACCGTGTTTGATCTATTGGTAAAGACTTGTTTCAGCTCAATTGATTTCCGATGTGACCAACCATCGACCGGTGGTCAGCGATTCGAAGTTTGGAGGCTCGGCATCCAGGTGAGTGGATGACAGCTTTAGACACATAGGTTGTGTCTCTTCTAATTATACGTTTTAGTTGTGCTATCACCTTAGCATGTATTTGGAATAATTAAAGGATTCGTAATCCTAAAATCTGGCCTATGTGAGGACTTTATTGATATTGAATTGTTTTTGGAAAACTATATGGGTTTGAAAAAGAGTAATAATACTCTGTCTTTGAAAGGTTTTGCGCTTCGACGAATGATGAATTATTTTTAAAATAATATAATTTGATTATATTATATTTTGGTATATTTCGAAAATAAATTCTGAAACTCGTTTTTGGTAAAACGATTGATTGTTTTGCATACTCTGTTTGTATGCCATGTCATTATGGATTTGTGAATTTTGAAATGCATACATCATTACTATTTCTGATAAATATTTAGATTTTGATGTATAAATTATATCTTATATATCACATTATTTTTGATAAATCGGTCGCATGACCGTTTGTTATTGGATTTAAATATACTATGTAAATGTTTTGGAGATGGGACACCTTAGCTACAGGGTTCGTAGCCTTTGGTATACCAAGGTATTGTTATTGGCCCATCTACTAGGGTTGTCGGTAGCCATGTGTCCTGACAAGGGCACATGATTTGTTATTGGATCAGTGGCAGAGTCCACGATCATTATTGCGGTGGTAGTGGCACATATCACACCATGATTGTTACCGATCTCTTATCTGTGATGAAAATAATAATAATAGTAATAATATTATTATTATTATTATTATGTCTACGTGTCGAAGTTTTGGATTTTGTAATTGCTAGCGAGGCTATAATGGTTTTGAACTATGGATTTGAGTTTTCAATAAAATATAAAAAAAGGGTTTTGTTATGCCTATGTGGCAGAATTTGACTTTGGATTTTCTAGTAAAGCTAGAAAGGTTTTTGAATTTTGATACTAAACTTTCAACAAAGGTTTGAAAGTGTTTTGACTTTTATTCTGGATTTTTGGCATAACCTTGAAAATGTTTTAGTTTGGAAATCTTGATATGATAAAACTTTTCTGGAAATGTTTTGCTTTGTTATTGAAAGCACATTAGTTTTGACGAATTTTAGAAATATTCATGAAAGATTTTGATTAACTGATGAATGATTTCGCTATGTATGTAGCGTGTATATATATGTATACGTTGACTATATTTGCATGTGGTATTTTCGAACTGTTTTCAAAATAGTCTTTGTGAGGCACGTATGAGGTAATGTGGAGTACTTTCCCTCACTGGGTTTGACCCCCTTTTTCTTTGTTTGTTTTGTCCCTGTTATTATCATCTTGTAGGTGACTCTTGTGGATTATGTTCATTGGCATTTGATGCTCAATGAGGTATCCTGACGTTGTGGTCAGGGCTATTTTGATCGGGCCCCATTTGTATGATTAGTAGAGGCTCCACACCAGGTTTCCTGTAGGATTTGTTTAGTTTTTATTATTGTATTTGGTATTTCAAATGTTTCATTTGAAATTATTTCTGCAAATTTATATTACGTTTTGTTTAAATAAATGATGTTGAAACCTTTAATTGGTTTTTATCATATTTTATTAAATATGATTTTGGGTAAAAGTTTCTATATATTGAGGCTTGTTCGAGTTGAGCCGGGCTCCCATAGACGGTTTGCCTCGTATGTCGGTCCCGGGTCCTGGGAATGGGTAGTGATAAAAGTGGTATCAGAGACAGGTTTCGTATTGTCTGGGTCGGTTGTGGAGCTTAGATATCTTTGATTAAGTCAGTTTGATTTGCCTTTGTATGCCTTTCTGGTTTTGTTTTGATATTTTGATATCTATCTTGATATTGTGGCAATAGTTTGTAAGATGACAATTGCATATAGGCTTTGTTTGATTGTTTTGTTCTGAAATGCGTCCTCAGCATAAGAGAGTTTGAGAGGCCGCTAGGCGACGATTCGTCGAAGCCAGCTGCTAGTTTGTTGTTGATCAGCATGGTTCACGTGATATGCCAGAGGTTGTGATTTCAGTACTTCAGTCTTAACCACTATTAGTGGTTCAATTAGATATGGTTAAGCGTTTGATCACATCTTTGAAAGTACTGAACGATTCCTTTATCATTGGTTAGCCAGAGGTCAACTAGCAATAGCTGCTCCGACCGTTGTACCGGTTGTACCTGAAATCGATTTTAGTAGCCAGTCTGGGCAGAATGGCAGGTTCTCTTCAGGAGTGCCAAATCAGTATGGAAATAGTCAGGATGTCAGTTTGGGGTAACTTAGCAGTTACCTAGAATTTCAACCTAAAGCTTCGATGTTCTAGATGTGCAAGCAATGACTCAATTTTTTGGTGTAGTGGTTGTGAGAGAAAATGTCTTGGGTAGTGTGGCCGATTCAAGCGCCACTGTTATCTTTGTAAGCAGGCAGGGCATGTGACAGTCTAGTGTCCTAACTCTGGTATTCCTTCTACCTCTGTACTTTTGTACAAGTATTTCTTTGGAATTTTACGAAGTTTTGCGCATTCCTGCATAGATTCTTTTGAACTTTTGTGCATCTTTGCATACAAAGTCTTTGGATCTTCCAAGCTTGGTATACGTTAATATGCATTTCCTATAGCCTTGTTTGTTGTAATATCCTTTTGCTTTATCTGGGGAGTAGATATTCCGCTGAGGAATTCTGTTTGAGATTCCTTGTTTCTAAGAATTAAATGTAAGTGATTCAGTGACATGAGCAATTGTTGGTTTGCTATCCGAGGACAGGTTTTGGTTTTGAGAGTTTGAGGTATATGGTAACGAATCAGGCAAAGAAAGAATGATTGGTTATGAAGTTCGAATGTGTTTGACTTTGGTATTTAATCGAGTCTTAAGATTCGAAAGTGAATTTGAAAGACGTATCCAGAGTGAGAAATTTTTTGGAATGACTTCCGAGAAAATTCTAGGACTCTGTGGTGCGAGTGGTCGATTTATTATTGAAGTGGGATTAGGTGTACATTTGAAGTTGGAGAATCCATACGGAGAATTGTATGATGAGAATATGACTGATCAATAATGTTATAAGGTGCTTTGCAGTTGTTTGCCAAAAGATTAGGAGTTTCTTCTGAACAATCGAGTACCATAGGAGAATTGTCCAGGATTTTTCCCAGGACAATAACACCTATAACTTGGTGGATTAAAAATAGAATTGGAGTGTATGAATTGATGTGGGCAGGTAGAATTTTCAAATATTGGTAAATGTTTGACAAGTGGGGCCAGTGTTGGATTCGCACTGGGCTTCAGAGATTTTGTGGTGTGCTTTGGTATATTTAGAAATTGACTAAGGTTGAACGATGTGGTTCAACACCACACGGAGTGACATTAAGAACTTTAAGGAGTTTGGTGTTTTGGACAAAGTGATTCTGATACATGTTAGAAATAACATGCTTGGAGGAGTAAGTGAATGAGTTACAAATGGTGAATGATGATCCATAGCCAAGTATAGGGATATTTGTTTGGGTAAAGAGTTTGTTTGGTAGACAACTAAGGATGTTGTTAACTCTGTTTAATAACATTGTTTGGTGAGATGAGATGAGTCGAGTTGGACTCAGAAGTTAGTGTGTCATCAAATCTTTAAGATCTAATGATTTGATTGTGAGGGTTGAATATCAAAAGTGTATTCATTCGGTTATCTACCCTATCTCTGGCAACATTTGATGTGTTGCGATCTGTTTGCTCTGTTGAGAATTATCGAATGTTCTTTTCGCTTTGAATATTTGTATAATTGCTAAGGCTTTTGAGGTTTGAACTCTGACCAGTGTCTGATGTTTGCTATTCTGACACATGGTTTTCCAAGCTTTGAGAAGCATGTTCTTTATACCTTTGGGTATTCTGCGACTTCGCAATTTGTTCCTTGGAAATGTTGTCTCATATTTTTTCTATGAACTAACGTTCTGTCAATTGAGTTAAGACTAGATTTGTTCTTTGTTGAGCCATCCATGGAAATGGCAACTGTTGGTTTCCATGATGCATGGGTCTGTATCGACTCTCTGCATCTGCATGTTTTTGTATCATCCGTCCTTACATCTGGACATTTTGGTATGTTGATGTTGTTCGGAATAATTGTTTTGGACACCCTAAGGTGATGCTTTGTTGGATGCGGCATGGATGACCGCACTTGTCTGATTCTGTCAGTTTGTAAGATGGCATTCATTATTTCTGCATATGTATACTTTGGTATACTCTATCTTAGATTCTGTATTGTTTTGTGTATGTTTGCATATCTCGGTACGAGAGAGCGAGCACGTTAGTAGAGTGATGCTTGTACTCTACGAGGTTTGATTTGTTGGAAATTTTGAATCATATGTTGATTTGGAGATTTAGAATTGATCTTTGAATTGAGGATTTTGGAGTTTAGATAGCTTGATTGTTCAAGTTGCATTAGTTGATTTGATATATCTTGGTGATTTGCTTTTGATCTGACTCTTCTGAAAATTTAAAGACGAATTTCTTTTGAGGGGTGAAGTATGTAATATCCCTCCCGTTCCGATCAATTCTCTATAGCGTTCCGATCAAGTCGAAAAGTTGTTTAGTGGAACATCATTCGATATCAAATGATCTCAGTTATGATTTGATTCTCAAATGTTGAGATGATGTTTGGATATTTGAAAGATGTTATTTTTATAAGGTTAGGTGTCATTGGACATCGGGAATAATCCGACGCACGTTTGGAAGCAAAGGAAGTTGAGGAATGCTGTCTGGAACATGCCAACGTACGTTGGGAATTTTGAACAGTACAATAATTGGAATTCTTTCACAACGTATGTTGTGGTAAGATGACGTACGCTATCTGGAATGGAAGATGATCAACATACGTTGCGAGTTTGAAATGTATGTCGTGCTGCTACATTTTTGAAACAGAAGCTACTAGACGCATTGTTGACCACGACAACGTACGTTGTACACTTTATAACGTACGTTGTGACCTCAAGACGTACGTTGCATGACAGAATAACGTACGTTGCCTTTGAAAATATCGAAACGGTGCATTTCAATCCGTGGTCATTTTAAAAACCCCAAAACCCGACTTTTTCGTCCGAAACTCTCATTTCTAAGATTTCAGTTCTAATCACCTCCTTTCATCCATTTCATGCATTAAATTTCAGAAATCTATTTTTGGCCAAAAATGAAATGGGTTTCAGATTTTGCGTGATTCTGTTGAAATGGATGTTGTAGGTCATTAGATTATGATTGTTGGAGGTTAGATTAACATAAATCTAGCTTGAAATCAGAAGAAATGATGAGTTCTTTGAATGGCTAGGGTTTAGTTTAGGTTTGATTGATTTCTAATGATTTTGTTGTTAGTTTGAGGAAATTGTTGATGGATTGATGTTCATGAGGTTGAGGTGAACCCATAGGTATATTTGGTTTCGGTTTTTGTCGGCCGAATCGAGAGTTCGGTGTTTTTTTAGAATAAAGTTTTGAGATTGGTTTTTTTGAAATTTTGGGAAGTTGATATTCAGATTTGTAATTTCTAAAACTTTTGGGTCCAGAATTGTAATTTGAGAGACTTGAGGCTAGATTTTTAATTTTGAGACTTAAGGATTAATTTTGTAATTTCGAGGAATTTAGCTAGAATTGTAAATTCGGAGAGTTCGAGAGCTCTTTTGAGGAATCTGACTACTTGAAATAGTCGTTTGTATATTCTCAAACTCCAGGGACCAGTTTGTAATTTTACGAGGTTGGAGACTAAAATGTAATTTTACAAAAGTCGGGGACTACTTCGTAACTTTACATAGATTTGGATTTTTGGGTCGTGAGTGTTAGATCTTCGATCGAAATAGAATTTCTGACGTCGTTGGCATTTTAGTCTCCATCTGCATTTCATGCATGTTCTATTTTGCCACAGTCACTGTGTTCGATCTATTGGTAAAGACTTATTTCAGCTCAGTTGATTTATAAGGTGACCAACCATCGACCGGTGGTCAGCGATTCGGAGTTTGGAGGCTCGGCATCCAGGTGAGTGGATGACAGCTTCAGACACATAGGTTGTGTGTCTTCTAATTATACATTTTAGTTGTGCCATCACCTTAGCGTGTATTTGGAATAATTAAAGGATTCGTAATCCTAAAATCTGGCCTATGTGAGGACTTTATTGATATTGAATTGTTTTTGGAAAACTATATGGGTTTGAAAAAGAATAATGATACTCTGTCTTTGAAAGATTTTGCGCTTCGGCGAAAGATGAATTGTTTTTAAAATAATATAATTTGATTATATTATATTTTGGTATATTTCAGAAATAAATTCTGAAACTCGTTTTTGGTAAAACGATTGACTGTTTTGCATACTCTATTTGTATGTCATGTCATTATAGATTTGTGAATTTTGAAATGGATACATCATTACTATTTCTAATAAATGTTTAGATTTTGATATATAAATTATATCTTATATATCGCATTATTTTTGATAAACCGGTCGCATGACCGTTTGTTATTGGATTTAAATATACTATGTAAATGTTTTGGAGATGGGACACCTTTGCTACGGTGTTCGTAACCTTTGGTATACTAATGTATTGTTATTGGCCCAGCTACCAGGGTTGTCGATAGCCATGTGTCCTGACAAGGGCAAATGATTTGTTATTGGATCAGTGACAGATTTCACGATCATTATTGCGGTGGTAGTGGCACAGATCACCCCACGATTGTTACTGGTCCCTTATCTGTGATGAAAATAATAATAATAATATTATTATGTTTACGTGTCGAAGTTTTGGATTTTGTAATTCCTAGCGAGGCTAGAATGGTTTTGAATTATGGATTAGGGTTTTGAACTGCTACTATGTATGTAGCGTGTATATATATGTATACGTTGACTATTTGCATGTGGTATTTTCGAACTATTTTCAAAACAGTCTTTGTGAGGCACGTATGAGGTAATCTGGAGTGTTTTTCTTCACTGGATTTGACCCCCTTTTCTTTGTTTGTTTTGTTCTTGTTATTATCATCTTGCAGGTGACTCTTGTGGATTATGTTTGTTGGCATTTGATGCTCAGTGAGGTATCCTGACATTGTGTTCAGGGCTCTTTTGATCGGGCCCCATTTGTAGGATTAGTAGAGGTTTCACACCGGGTTTCCTGTGGTATTTGTTTAGTTTTTGTTATTGTATTTGGTATTTCAAATGTTTCATTTGAAATTATTTTCGCAAATTTATATTACGTTTTGTTTTAATAATTGATGTTGAAACCTTTAATTGGTTTTTATCATATTTTATTAAATATGATTTTGGGTAAAAGTTTCTGTATATTGAGGCTTGTGCGAGATGAGCCGGACTCTCATAGACGGTTCGCCTCGTATGCCGATCACAGGTCTCTAGAATGGGTCGTGACAAGTGTAGTCACATAGTCCAAACATCTGAACCAACCCGATTTTGTGCTTTGGGTGCACAATAATTTATAATTGAACTATCCTTTAGGTCAATCCACCGAAAGCAGCAAAATGGAGATTCGAATGAGAGACTGCAACTTGGGGAAAGAGCAAGAACCAGTTCTTCTAGTTGCGATTTGTGTTGAAATTCTGAATGGTATTTGATTAGGCCTTTAATTTGTTTTTCAGTTGGCTTTAAGCCAAATCAAAATACCATTCTCGATTCTTCTGTTTATGGACCATTCACCATTCTGATTTCTTCTATTCACTAGTATCCGACCACCTCCATGAACCTGCAACGGGCACCGACTAGCTCTTTTAATTGAGATTTTTGTTGAAATTTCAAATGGTGTATTCTGTAGGCTTGATTTTTGTTGGCCTTAAATCTACACAAAACACCACTCTCAGTTCTTCAATTCAGAAGAGCTAACCACCACTTTTATCAACTTGGAAATGAGTGACAAAAAATATACAAAATATGAAAAGGCACAAAATGATGAAAGGGAGAAAGTGTTGTAGGCAAAATTATGGACTTATATAGGAGACGTCTCTACTTGATCATGAAGAATATGGAGTAAGTCAATGACAATCCAACAAAATTGAATCCATGTGTGAAAGACAAATTACAAAAAAAATGGAAAGAATAACTAGGATTGAGTCAATTGCAAATTGGAAGAAAAAAAAAAGAAGGAAATCAAAGGAATAAGGATTAAATTAAGAATAAAATCGGCAAAATCAAGTGAGGAAAATGGGAAAAAGAAAAAAAAAAGGCAAGAAATCATGAAAGAGGTAGGAGAAAATTAAGATAGACGGTCCCGAGTCACGCACTGAGTTAACTTGGTGTATATGACAAACATCAGCTTCAGTCCCCCATTTCTATTTAAATTATTCAACAAGTCCTTGCAAAAAGGATTTAGTTATTAAAGGCCCCAATTAGACTTTTAAAGTTTCAAAAAATTTTCGCACAGTCCTTGAAGTCAGGAAAAACCATGAACGGTCCCAACTACCACAATTTGGCAATAACAACAAGAAAGTTGATCGCTAAGGTGGAGTTCAATTATAAAAAAAAAAAAAGCATTATACTCTCATCTCCAGAACACCCAAAGATAAGAGTATGGAGCAATTGGTGAAACATAGTTTTGGGCCCATTAGGCCAACTCGATTAAAAATCCAAAAGTCTACAAAGGAGGCCACATTTTAAGAATATTTGCAGAATTCACATTTATGTCATCACACTTCCTCTATAAATAGAAGTCTCATTCACACTTGAGATGTTCATTCTCTACACTCATACTTTACACCTAAAGTTCTGCCAAACTAAATATTAACTTGAGCATTGGTGAGTCCCTTGAAGACCAACCGGTCTCACTTTCATTTTATTCTTGTAGGATTTAAGATGACCCCAAGTGTTCATGATCTATAGTTCATCCTGTTCATCCATTTTTGGTCTCATTGCAGATTTGAGGCAATAACAACTTCAATAATAATGGTTGCTACTATGGGGTATGACGATTCTAGGGGCACGAATCAAATATATAAACGACGTAATCGTTTTCTAGTAGATGAAAAATCACCAAAGGGAGGACAAAAATCCAATCTGGATGTGTGAAATTGAAATCAATCAAAAGGAATATGGACTTGGATGAGGGCTGTAATGGTCGGAGATGTCTTATTTTTGGTGAGATAGAATGGGGAGAGAGTGTATCAAGTAATTTATAGTAAAGTTATCATATGTGGGTATATAAGTCTTTTTGTACCTTCTGTTAAGCATTATTGATGGTGTTAAAAGAGAGGGATGCGCTAGGAGATTCTAATAAACCTTAGGACATAACAATAATTTCCCCAAGAATTTATAAAAAAAAAAACTTAATATTTTTAATACTTTGGGTCAAGCCGATCCATATGGACATATACCCTTAGAACAAGGTCTGGCTTGGGTGGTCTGTGCCCAGCTAGACCTCCTTTGTACGAAATGAAAGCTTAAATGGGCAAGTTACAAAAAAAATAGGTCCATTTGAAAAATTAATTATAAAAATCATCTTTTTTCTAAAAAAAATAAACCTTAAATAGAAAAAATAAAATTTAAAAAATCTCAAATAAACTATAAGGGACTAAATTAAAAAAATAAAAGAAAAACCTTAAATATAAATATAAACCCTAAATACAAAATATAAACCTAAAATAAACTTTTTAAAAATCTTTAATAAACCATAATGACTAAACTGAAAAAAATAAAAAAAAATAATTCCATATGGAGGTCTGCACCCTCTGCACGAAAAGATACTTTATATTTTACTCTATACGAAACAAATAAAAAATATATTTTCTGTACGTAGTAAATTTTCTTTTTAATGTACCATGTAATTTATCCAGCTTAAATATGACCAACAGCCCCTCACTTTACAAATTAGCTTAAATAAATCCTCAAACAATTAGTTGAAATCATTTTAATTTATCAAGAAAATGGAAAAAATTATTTTTCGAATGAAAGAAATCATATGCGGTAGCAACAAAACCATTCATTGCCATTCAGCCATTTATTTCTGTTATTGAATTCTTAAGAGTCCTCCTAATTTAAAGTATGCTACATAAATTAAAGAGAGAGTTTTGAAAATATACCTCCGAGAGCTCATAGAACTCAACCAATAACATACAAAACAAATCAATATAAGAGAAAGAACAAGTAGAGCTAGATTGTTGAACTCTATTCTCTTTCCAATATTAAGTTTACCCCTTTCTCCTGATAAAACAAAAGAAATTATCATTTTCTCCCACACACACCACCACACCACTCAAAAAAAAAAAACTAAGGAGCACAAACATGTGATGTGCCTTAAATCCCAATGGAAAATATTCATATTTTTTTACGGGAATTATAGATTCATTTTATTACAATTGTACCCTTTTTAATGCCTTCTGTTATAATTAATTTTATCAAATGTGTGTTGATGTAACATGACAAATCGACTTAGCGATGCCATATGTACTTCTATCACACCCTATTAGTAACTAACAAACTACTATATCAATCAGCTTGTAGCTCATAGGTATTAGGGTCAACGTCAATATTATGGAGTCAATTATTTGATTCCTAATGAAAGTAAATTAAAATGACTTATAAAAAAACTAACGAACTACTGTTAACAATAAACTAAAGAAATATTGGCAACAACAAACTAACGAATATTATAGCTAACATTTTTCTAAAAGGTTGCGCATAGATATGATAAATTTAAAAATTAAGGCTTTTTTTTATAATTGTTGTCCATATAATTTGAATTTAGGACCTGATTACAATTTTTTTTCTTATCTATCAATTGGACTACCTATTATGAGTTAATTTTTTTTTTTGAAATCATGAGACTCGAGAATCAGTAACCGCACCGGAGACATCCCAACTAAGTTGACACCCCTCATATGACCTCTTCATGCTCTCGAGCTCAATATTATTCATTGAAAAGTAAATCATACATCAAGGGTTCCTTCAAATACAAAGGAGGTTCATGAAAAACGACAGCACAAACCTCAGAATATGGTGCTTTAGCTAAAGTGTGAGCAACCCCGTTGGCTAGTCTTTTAACAAAACGCACAGAGAAGCTAGCTTCTAACCTAAGAGGCTCTAAGCATTCCTGAATGATTACACCATACTCAGTAAGATTGGAAGCTTGGGATGTGAGAGATTCGACCACCGTCTTAGAATCCAATTCAAAGATAACATTCTTTTGCTGCGAATTTAACACCCAAATGAGTGTTTCCTTCAATCCCCACACCTCGGCCTCTTGAACTGAAAGATGTAAGTGGAGAGAGATTTTCTGAGCTGCTACAAACATGCCACATTCATCCCTAATCACCATGCCAAAATGAACAAAGTTGTTGGAAGGTGACAAGGATGCATCAACATTGCACTTCAAAAAACCCAGTAGCAGTTTACTCTAGTGTGTCGTAAGCTGTTCTTGGATGATT
>CAODLS012596310.1:0-17535 GCA_948243855.1 Flueggea neowawraea
TCAAGAATTCGCGTAATCTTCTGGGATTCGCCTGGCAACCTGAAGGTAGCAAGATAAGTACGGAGAGCAGTGTCAAGAATCATTCCTGTGAACTCAAAAGTATTGGCAAATTCCTTAAGAACTCGAACATGAAAATCGTCAAGATCACCCAGATAATCTCCAATCATGTTCTTATCAAGTCCTGGAATGTAGCGAAAGAAGATGGCGAAGGCTTTCGGATCTGGTGTATCAGAGACTAAATTACAAAGTTTCATATATTCCAAGCCTTTGTTTTCATCTCTATTGAAGTGATTTCCAGCAATTAATAGTTTCTTTTTTTGTGCTTTTCGAAATCTTAAATAATCCACCGACTCCTCTGTATCTTCCTTAGATTTCTCTTCCCAGAAGGGTTTATATTCAGTAATCTCAACCGGATACGGTCCTGAGAGGCTTGAATCACCTTCTTTGTCAATGTTATCTGCAATGTTGTGAATCATAATTACGAGCCCTTCAAAGGCTTGTAATTGTATAGCAGTCATAGGACTAGACCCTGGAAATGAGAGCTTGCAAAGCAACTTTCCAATCTCCTCAAAAACATTTCTGCAGGTGGGATCACAGTCATAATTCACATAAACTTCTACAATGAACGTTGGTTGCCGACAAAAGTTTATAATTCCTTCAAGTGCAACTTCTTGGAGTTGAATTGATGGCCCTGAAGCTGCAACCTTGAGCAATACAAACCCGAAAAATGCTACAAGCTGAAGACGAATGAACCTTTAAAAGCACAAAAAAAAGCCATTTATGAACAGTTATGTAAATCAGATCATTGAAGAAATGCAATACATAATCATAATAGCTCGAATCTCAACCTGCGAAGAAAGTGATAGATGTTCAGAACACTACTGCAAATCATGGAAAGAACAAGTGGGCTTGAACACGTTCCATAGTGGATCAAATGATGGAACAAATCATCTTGTATCATCCTTAAGAGTTTAGAATTCTTTCCGATTGCATCTCCACTCAACTCTATCGCGGAATTTATCAAAACCAAAGAGAAAAGCTGAACATCCTCGTCAGCAGTGTGAGATGCAGAGTCTTCTATCTCCACTACCTCCACCACATTAAGCAAAGAGCACAAGAAATGAAAGATATCAATCGCGCAACGAACTCCATATCCTGAATCTGAATCATGATCCATGTCAACATCCTCGCTATCAGACTCAGAATCCTCGCCAGGTCTCACCTCAATGTCCGGCAATCTTGAAAAGATTATCTGAATTAACTCGTGCATTGTGTATCTGGCACCGCGTTGAAGCAAATCACCGCGATGCGCGGATTGCTGAACAACCTGAAAGCATGTATTGACAATAGTACAAACAGCATGATCAGAGAGAAGAACAGAACTGTTATGCCTCATGATTGCGGTCAAAACCTGAAGAATTCTCATCATCACCGCATCTTCCGAAACCGGATCAGTTTTCTCCAATCTACAGCTCGTAATTCCTGACACAACAAAGTTTATTGCTTCCCGGGCTCCCGGAGTCTTCTCATCAAACATTCCATGTTTCAGGATTTTCAAAATGGCGGAAAGGGCTATCCCGGTAGCGGCCGCGGGGACCTCGTCGCTCTGGATGACATCGAGGAAGGGCGTCATGTAGATGGAAGGGTCTATGGTGCGCCATTCTTGGTGAGGATTAAAGATTAAGGCTCGGAGGGATTTTAAGGATTGGAGAATGTGGGTGTCATAGTTTTCATCCTGTGCAAGGAACGGGGTCGAGGTGTTGGCCGGCCGCCGGATTACGGCCAGGACAGCACCGAGTTCCGTGCTTAACATGCAAGAGAGTCCCACTTCTTTTCTTCTATTTTGGTGCCATAGTGAGTTGTTTCCTTCTTGATGTTCTTCTGCTTGTTCTATTTCCATTGTGTGTGCAGAAGGACAAAAAAACGACTAAGTTATTTTGAAAAACGGTTAGGAATGAAAGCTGGGATTACTATTTTGGGTTTGGAGATAGTGGAGGAGTTTGACCAAATAAAGTTTATGGCAGTAAGGCTATTTTTGGGATTATAAGGAGTGATAAATGTTTTTTGGGTAGGGGACGTTTGAAAGAAAAAGGGCGAATTAATAGCTAAACAAGAGGTTAATTTAGTTTTAACTGCAAAAACTCCATAGCAAAGTTTACGTGGTTAAGAATAATTATTTAAAGAATTCTTACATTTGTAAATCATCCATGGTTTGTTGATGTCTGGTGAGGAATACGCTTTGTAGATTATAAAAGAAAGATTAATATTAGCTTAATAACTAATGCCAAACATAAATTGCATGGGTCTACAATAGGTCATTTGCTCAAAGATATACAATAGTCTATATATAAGTGACATAATATATATAAAAAGAAATCTCCTTGTAAATCTTCTTGTTTAGAGGGTATAGCTTCCCCTCTCAGTTGAAACCCGCTTGCTCTCTCAACGTCGTATGCTTTATACCGTCATCATAATAACCACGTGGATTTAAACCCGGGTGGTTGTTTAAAACATCTAAACCCCCATCCACTTAAACCAACGGTTTTAGAAATACTTTTATTAACTTACAGAAAATATGAAAGTCAATATTGCAAACCACAAGTAATGTCACTCTTCTATTGCAACGAGATTTGCTTCCTACATCAAACGTAATAAAATTCAAATATAAATATCCTTAAAAAAGGCATCATCGACCATAAATTACATTAATAAAAAAATTACACTGTAAACTGTGAATTCACTATAATAAAATAAGATTGACAAAAAAAAATCAAACTAAATACTCTTATTTTTTTAAAAAAAAATACATCGTAAACTGAAAAATTAAAAATAATGTAAGATTATAGTAATGAAAAGTTACAAATTGCTGTCATAATATGTTAGATTACATAATTGCGTATGAGTTTGTAAATATTGAACGGAATAGAATTTTTTTTTTGCCATATGTGTATAAGTTGAAGATAAATATATTTTTTTGATATTCTTGACATTGATTATTGTTAGTTTGTTATTTCGGTATGTTTTCGTCTTTGTTTTGGTCTATTTTGGTGTCTTTTTATTTTCTTTTCTTATGTTTACGTTAATTTTGTGTTGTGATGGTCAGATCCTGGAGAAATAAAAAAATGCTTGATATTTGGCGTGGATTTTGAAAGCTGAACCAGTGGACTGCATGCTCCACATAGCCATGTCGTATGAGGGCTAGTTTGGGTGGATTTGACGTGGGCTCGATTTATGAACAGTTGGCTCAACTTTAGAGCATCCTAATAATTTAATCTATTTTGAATTTAATCTCTTGATATTGTTATATCAATTTTTTATTAATTTTTTTATTATATTTTTCTATTTTAATAGTTTAGACTGTTAGTGGACTCTCGCATAAAATTCACTATCATTTCACTTTTTATTCAATTTTTTTATAATATATACTACATAAAATACATTTTTCACGCAAACAATTAAATATTTTTAATTAGTGAGAAATTATATATTTTTAAAAAATAAATGACACAAATAATAAAATAACATAAAAATTAAAATAACATTAGAAAAATAAATTACTCTTAAAAATAAAATTACATTTAAAAAATAAAATTACATTAGAAAAATAAAATAACATTAAAAAATTACATTAAAAATAATAAATTACAATAAAATTTCTATTCTACTCTCCATTTCGCTTCACTTTTGGCGCACATCTTCTCATGAATGACAAGTTATATTGCACTCATGTAATGGATTAGAGATGTAATGAGAATGAAGTGTTGAATTGGATTCTTAGGAATTGGTAGAATTGTGATCCATTTTTTTGTGATAGAAAAAAAGAATTGAAGATTAATTGTATATTGAATGGATAGGAGATGTAATAAAAATGAATTGAGAAATGAATGAAGTATTTATAGATAAAAAATAAATAAAATAATTTAAAAAGAAAAAAAAAGTAACCGTTGTTTGACAAGGTAATCCGCAGTAGAATTACCTTCTCTGTAGACATGATTAATCTGGATATTCCACTGTTGACGTAACAACCTCTTGATAGCATCAATAAGCGGCCATTGTTGGTTAAACACTATCTCTTTCCTATTAATCCAGTTAGTAGCCGTTTGGTTATCACTTTCCACACAAACGTTACTGTATCCCATTTTCCAAGCTAATTCCAAACCTTTGTAGATTCCCCAGAGTTCTGCATCCAGAGCACCACATTTGCCTAGGTTGACAACAAAACCCTTTACCCAAAAACCATGATTGTCACGTATAATGCCTGCTGCTGCTGCATAACCTGTGTTAATAAAGTGAGAGCCATCCGTATTTAGTTTGATCATCCTTGGTAGTGGCGGCTTCCATCCATTCATAAAGATTCGTCTTCCCCTTTCCAAACTCAACCCCTGAATTCTTTTCATCGCCTTGTCACCTCGTCCCCATAAACTCTGATACGGTCACACATACTGGTGCTAATCTTGTTTGTGAAAGTCTGCTCATTTCTCCACTTCCAAAGGGACTAACAAGTCACTCCAAAGACAACATTCCAGGGGGTCCCTGAATTATTCTTTCTGCTATTCTTCAGGTTGGAAATAATCCATTCATCATTATCAACATTCAAAAAGCAAATTAACTCAAATTCCCCAATCAGATTCATCCAAACAGAATGGGCAAAAATACATTTTCTCATCACATGATCCCATGTCTCAATATGATTAAAACAACAATCACAATAAGGAATAGTTATCATATGTCGTCTAAATCTATGTTCATTTGTAAGCAAAGAATCATTAGTTAAAAGCCAGAGAAAGGTTCTAACCTTTTGAGGTCCAGGCCATTTCCAAACCAGCTCCCATTTCTCTTCTTTGGGTTGCTACTGTTGCTCCTCAAGTATAGCATAAGCTGAAGCTATGGTAAAATTACATCCAGAGGTACAACTCCAGTACACTTGGTCATCACCTGCATCAACAGAAGGTGGTTTTGTTCCTGCTATTTCATGACAAATAACATCTGGTAGTAAAGTGTGTAAAATTTCCCATTTCCATTCTCCGCAATCAGTGACATATTCATTGATCAATTTGTTGCTTTCATTTTGGACAACCACTGCATTGATTTGGTCTGTGAGGCTTGCATTTCCCACCCAAATATCTTGCCAGAACTTAATTCTGTTACCATTCCCTACCACCCACCTGATGCCTTGCAAAAGATTATTTTAGCAATGTTTCTCCATAGATATGAGCTTCTGTTAGTGTTGAGGCTTCCCGGTAAAACACTTTCCTTTTCATGTATTTAGCCCTCATCACCTGAACCCATAGCTTGTCTCGACGGGCAATTAATTGCCAAGCAAGTTTCATCATAAAAGCCCTATTGCAAGCATTCAAGTTTCTAATACCAAGCCCCCCATGATCTTTAGGTGGGCAAACCTTATTCCATGCAACCAGAGCAACTGGCCTATCCTCGGATCCACCTCCCCGCAAAAACTTTCTCCCTTCATTGGTTCCTTGTTGTGGATGCTTTTAGAAGACTCTATTTTGGACAACTTGATGTTTATAATTCCTATTTTACCCTTGAACAATTATTTTCTAGTTGATTACAACTTTTTTTTTTATTTAAGTCCAAATAGGGTTAGGTTTTTAGAGGTTAGGTATCAATACTCTTTGTTGAAGAGAAAATTCCCTCCTCTCTTAGCCATTTACGTTATTTAATTTTTTGAGTTTTTATTTTGAACATATGTTGTTAAACTCTTTTTTAGTCAAGGTATAATCGAATTCGAACTTCAACAAATTGTAAAGTGTTATTCTTTATTGATGAAAGAGTGCAAACTCTCTCCACAGAAAGAAAAAGTGCAAGAATATACACGCTAAAGATTGGAGTGGACAACGACTTCCTTAGGAACGATAAATACAAACTATGATGCAACATATAGTGAATATATGATAAACTGTAGGGATATATAGCAGCCATAATCGTAAAAAGTGAGTGAAAAATTGTGAATGGGCTCAATTTCAAAGGAGAGTGTTGAGTATTATAATTGTAGCAAAGCCTTTAAGAGCTGTAATATAATTAACGGTGAAAAATAGAACAGAATATCCAAAAATGAATCAGATTTTATAATTATCATTTTAACAAAGAGGCATCCTCTGGCAGAATAGATATTAACAACGTAATCTGTAATTTTACCTCCCTCAATAATCATTTCATGTATATACCTTTTAGTGGATCAGTAAGATGTCCAGTTATCTAGCAAACATACTGCAAAACTCACTCTTTCCCCCCAAATTGGACAATATACTATATGGGACACTAAATCTTGAGTAATTAATTTGCCATTTGAGGATAGCTTAAGTAGTTAGATACGTGTTTTATTTACCAAAGGTCTCGCGTTCAATCCCTTCTAACAAAAAAACATCTTATTCATTTTAGTTTTATGTAGACTTAAAAATTACTAAAAGCAGAAAAATAAATATAAATAAAGAGAAGTTAAAAGGGAAACATGAGAAGGAAGAACATGAATACAATGGCCTATAAAAAATTTAAAATGATGTAACATGAGCTAAAAACCCATTAAAACATATCAGATCCAACACATAAATGATAAGCCTTGTGAGACAAAATCCGTTAGGGATAAACTCTTGTTCTAGAAGACATATTTAACATGTGGATAAAGAAGAGATGATAGAGAATCTGATATTACATTTAATTTTGAGTGTACTTCATCTTATCTCCAACCTTTTCAGGTTCCATTACTTTCCTCTATGAAAGGAGGTCTCTCGTTCTTTAAGAAGTACATAATGCTCATTCACAAAAAAAATACTGACACCCTGCTAGATCACGAATTTGAGTGTTGAAGTGATCCCGGAGAACAAGTCCCCCAGCTCATGACTTTGTTTGTTTTGCAAATATTTTACTTTGGCAAAGACATCAAGGCTCGAAGGCGCTTCCCAATCAGCCCAAGCGTATTGTTGTACCAAACTCTTAATAATGTTATTCACTATAGTTATTATGAGATTTATTATTTCAATTTTAAATTTTCATATTTTTTCAAAAGTACAAAAGGGTTGTTTGATTTTAGTAGATTCAATGATAGATAGTAGAAACATATTAACAGATTATATAATGAAAAAATATAAAGGCTGACATCTTTTGAAAATCATAATATGCTAAATATGTAATATACTCTGACAATATACTACAAGCCAAACATGCTCGGATATTATTGCAAGTTATTATTAAAAAAAATTGTTACGACAATTATAATATCAACCAAACTCATGCGCAAAAGCATGGACAAGCTAGTATTACTTAAATATAAATATTACTATAACACGATTCAAGATTCTTTGATATTCGCCACATCTAACTAATCGAGATATACAACCTTTTGCTTGAAGCTTGTAGACCATGTGTCTTAACATTCGCTAGGCTCACTGTTGAGATATTGTCTACTTTAAACTCATTATTGACCTAATAATTTTGTTCTTAAAAAGTCATCTCAATTACTTAACAAAAAGTGCTAATAAACCATTCTTTAAAATATATTAAGTTGAAATTTTATAAAAACAATAAAAAAATAGTTCATTACACATATTGGTAGTGCTACAACTAAGATTTCTTGACTATTGGACCGCTAACAGTACCAAAACGGGCAAGTCACGAGGTCTCTTCAGACGGTAAATGGGGTAAATCAGTCTTACGAGTTGCCATGTTCTGAAAATGTTGTGTAATTACTTTATTACCAATGCCTCTAAAAACATATTTCTCAACATAACACACCAAACAATCAGTAAGAAAATCATCTCCCATCTTGTTATGCAAATTTGTCTCCAATATCACTAATAATGACTTTCGTCATCTCTGATTCACAAGCACTAATAATTTGCTTTTGAATGCGGAGAGAAGTAAGTTGATGACTTGCCGGTGCATTCTCCTTAACTACCTTCTCAACATCAAGATTACGCAAACTATACCAATCAAGAATTTCAAGAAAATTACCTCTATGTAGTGAGTGTGCCGACTCATCATTCCCATAGAAAGCCAACCCTTCCCCAAGAAGCAACCGAACTACATCCACACTTGCTGTCAAACAAGTGCGGTAAACAACACCCATACTTGCTTTTCAGAAGACAGTTTTCGTGTCACACTTTGCCTTTGATCTTTGAAAGCAAAATATAATGTTCGAGCGTCATTGTGTGCACTTCCTTGAACTCCGACATGTTCTTTGAATTTCTCTGTAGCCTTCTTCCAATTTTGAAATCCCTTTTTTATAAACACCTTATCTCCAATTTTTTTGCATTTATCCCCTCTAAAAAGATAACACTAAAAGCAAAATGCACATCTTTGGAAACACTATATTCCAACTATTCTCAATTCTTGAACCAATTATCTTGGAAGCACCTCCATTTATCTCCAAATTGGCTCCGTGGGAAATCATGCGAAAATGGTTCACAAGGACCTTTGAGCATATATCTTCTCTTGACTTCATATCTAATCCGAGGATCAAAGTCATTTATAGGTTTACACAATGCCGAATCACTAATAATATCTTCCTCACATAACTCCACAGTCTCCATTCGAGCTCTTTTTTCAATTGATTTACCAACATTTCCATCTCTATTTTGGGACTCATTAGGATTATTTGAAGACCCACCACTTAGGATTGACGAACTCTTAGTTCGTATAATAAATTTTTCCATATTCCTAGTCATAAATAAAAAATTTAAACAAATTCAATTATTCAACAATTAATATTCAGTTAAAAAAAATTCAACAATTAATATCAATAGACAAAGCTTGGTCAGCATGATTTATGTAAGATATATCCAAATATGTTCGTCATTAATTCAACCTTTCAGGTAATATAACATTGCCAATATCTTATTAACTCCACGAAAATTTTGACTTCTGTTTAATAGCTTCTTTATGTGAACTTCTACATTTTTCAGTAAGATGAAAAATACATGATCCCATGTTGTTTTTTAATTTCATTTAGATTCGAGGCATGCATACCATTGTGATTTGTGCGAGAAGTCAAAACAACAAACCATGATTTTGTGTTTTATTATATCATCAAATTCAATTAATTCAATTCAAACAATACAAGTATATCTCAAGAATTATTCAATTAACAAACAACAACAACAACAACAATTCAGCATCAATTCATCATCAAATTCAATTTCAAACCCTAAAAATTCACTTCAACTTAAACTCCTAAAAAAAGAGATTTTTCAGTACAAAAGAAAAAAGAAAGAAAGACATAGCTCTGCCATGAATTTACCTTCTCCGGCGAAGGCGGCGACGGACGTGGCTTGGTGTGGTGGCCGGCGGCAACGGTCTTCTCCAGACTCCAGTTCTCTCACAGTCTCACTTTCGTTTTTCTTTCTCTCAAAGAGTCGAAGTTGAAGCTTGTTTTGCAAGCTTGGTCTGCCTCTGCTCTGTGATGTGCCAGTTTTGTTTTTTAAACCTAGGGCCTGAAACAACGTCGTTGCAGGCCCTTGTTGTTATTTTTTTTTTCAAAAACTGAAAAAACGACTTGTCATTTTGGTTCCCAGATTTTAAAAAAATTAACACCTGGGTGCCTGAAACGATGTCGTTTCAGGCCCCAGGCTTAAAAAATTTGAGGCACTTCGTCTTCAACCTCACTTCGTCTTCAGCCTCACTTCCTCACCTCTGCGGACTACGGCGGGAGGGGGCTCTACTAGCGCTGGCGGGGTCACGGGTTCGTCCGTCCCTATCTGTTACAATTGTTCTGTCTCGAAAAGCCGTGTGAAATGATGAACGGACGTGTTTCTATGCGTGTGGGCTAGCAAGTGTGTGTTTTTGTGTGTGTAAGAACCATGTGTCCCTCAGTCGTATTTTCCTATTTACTCCATATATTACGGAAGCCTACTCATTTGGTCCCTCCAATTTAACATCATGCGTGAAGTGAGGAAATAAATGAGTTGATTTTGAAAAATACAAGAAACATGTAGGGTGATTTATCACACATCAAGGACGTAAGAGAGTGAAAAGCAAAACCACCTTGTATTTGATATAAAGTTATTTTGGTCTTCTTGCAAACAACAATTAAATGCAACTAATGAAAAATGAAGACAAAGAGTGACCAAATGACAATGTTCCCAAAACACAGGGACCAACTAATACAAATCACCAAACCTTAACCCTTGTTTGTTTGGATGGAAATTGATAGAAGAGAAAAGAAATCAAATCAAATTTCTTTTCTTTTCCATTATTTGTTTCAATAGAAATGGATAGAAAGCAAGAAAAATGGATTAAAATGGAGAAAATAGAGATGAATTCAAGCATGAGTATATTTCTCACCAAATGGGAGAGAAATTGAGGGAATTGAGTGGAATTGATAATGAAAGTACATTTTTGCCCTATTTACTACAACTAATAATAAAAACATAGTGTGAATAAAATGGTCTTTAATTTAAGAAGGAAATTAAATTTCCCTCCTAATTGAGTTACAATGTCCAAACAAAAGAAGATAAAATGCATTTCTCTTCTCTCCTTTTCTCTCATAAAAGGAAATGAATTCATTTTCCTTTCACTTCTTTTCTCTTGTGTTATTAAGGATCCAAACAAAAGCTTAGGATGGCCGAGAAATTATTTTAATTGTTAACTCTCGGTGTGTGAGAAATGTAACAATAATTAATTTAATCAACTTGCTTTGCTCCTCCGAAGTCCTCAGCTCCATCATGGACTAACAAAAAGCATTTCTAGCTAAAAATTAATTGCATTAGATCTTCATTTTCATACATAAGTGATGTGAAATTGATCTAATAGGTCCATACTTCGGCCCACCAAGGAAGTAAGACATTGTGTTAATTACGCATATTGTCATTTTTTTTTACCACTATTTTTTAAAACATTAACACATATTTTAATCTTACAGAAATGACAAATTTTATGTTTATTTTTTAAAAATACCACATATTTAAAACTAGGTTTCAAAAATTTCATATTCATTTTTATATAAATTTTAATTTTGTGTTTTATTTTTTAAATTTTTTCTCTCCAATTTTTTCTCATTTCAGTTTCTCTCACTCTCTATCTCCCACCACAAACTCTAGCTACCCCACGCTTTTCTCTCTCCCGCCGCTCCTCACCCCACCCCACCGCCTCTCTCTTTCATTCGTCGCTCCCTCCTCAATCGCTCTCTTTCCCATCGCCCTCTCGTCCACCGCTCTCTCAACTATCGTGCTTTTGTCTCCATCGAGCCTCTGTCTACGTCGTCGGTCGATCTCGCTATGTTGTCGGATGTTGACGATGCTCCACCATTGCTCATCCGAACGGGCGGCGTCCGATCTCAATTTTGATGGCGGCGGCTAGGGTTTCTTGGAAACCCTATCTTCTATTTCTTTGCTGACTTTTAACGACTTTACCCTTGTTGTTTTCATTTTTACATTTTTAGGAACCGTTGTGAACTGTTTAAAATGGTTCACAAAAATATACAATATAATGTACTTTTTTTTTGTGAACCATTGTGAACGCCAAAAATAAAAAAAAAATATTTAGAATTATATAATATGAATTGTGTACTCTATTTGTGAACCGTTGTGAACAATTTAAAATGGTTCACAATTGTTTACAATAATGTACAATATATTGTAAACTATTTTTGTGAACCATTGTGAACGTCAAAATTGACCCCGAAAAATAATGTTTTGAAGAAAAGATTCGTTTAAAATTTCTAAAAAAATAATGAAAAACTTATTTACACTTTTTTTTTTTAAATATGAATTTGTGAACTATTGTGAAACTAAAAAAAAACTACCACAGATGTGAACAATTATGAACCAAAAACTTTGTTAAAATTGTTGAAATTTTTTAACAAAATAATTTTTTTTAAATAGACGTTTCTCTGGAAATATGAACTGTGTACAATATGTGAACCTTTGTGAACCAAAAAATAAAATCTGGACTAAAAAATATTTTTTATTTAAAAAAATTTAATTTCTCACAAAAAGTCAATTTCTCAAAAAAAATCGGCAATTTCTCTCGTGCTTTTAAAAGAAATAGCATTTTGGAGGTTGGTTTCTTCCTTGTTTCTATTTTTTAAAACAAGTTTCTTGTAGTGAAAAAAATTAAAAAGTGGCATTTTTTTTAAGTATAGATGTGTAATTCTCCCTAAGACATTCCTATTACCACAGCAAAAAAGAGAGAATTACACATCTATACCACAATCAAATGTCACTTTTTAAAAATAGCACTACACGAAATTTGTTTTCAAAAATAAAAACAAGGAAGAATCCAATCCCTAAAATGCCATTTTTTAAGAATCCAATCCCCAAAATGCCATTTTTTTTAAAAGCAAGCGAGAAATCGCTGAATTTTCGCAACAAATTGACTTTTCACAAGAAGTTGATTTTTTCGCCAGAAATTAATTTTTTTCTAAATTAAAAATATTTTTAATCCATATTGTGTTTTGGGTTCACAATTCATATTTTTAGAAAAAAGTCTAAATATTTTTTTTAATTATTTTGTTAAAAATTTTCAACAAATTTTAGCAATTTTTTTGGTCCACAATAGTTCACGTGTGGTATTTTTTTTGTTTACGCAATTCATATCTTAAATGGTCCACAACGGTTCACAATGGTTCACATAATTCATATTTTTTAAGAAGTCTAAATGATTTTTTAAACTTTTTTTAGGAATTTTAAACGAATTTGACCCTCAATTTTTTTTCAGAGTTGATTTAGACGCTCACAATGATTCACAAAATAGTATTTATTATATTGTATATTATTGTGAACTATTATGGACTATTTTAAACTGTTCACAATGTATCACAATAATTGACACATTTCAATTTTTTTAAAAGTCTAAATGAATTTCACAATAGTGTATACACTTAATGAATTTTTTAAATGCAATATTTTTTGCTTCACAAATAGTTGCACAATGTACACCATTGTGAACCATTATAAATCGTTGTAAAAAAACAAAATATTTTTTTTGTTCACAATGGTGATTATTTTGCTTCACAATGGTGTACATTGTGAACCATACAAAAATTATTTTTGCTAGACACAACATAACCACAAATTTAGAATTTTATCAACAATATTGCAAAGCAATAGACTAATATTGAAAATTTAAAAGTTAAGTGGCTAATTTTAAAAAATCTACAAATTTCAAGGACCGATAGCGCAATTTTCATCACTTCCTTCCGTTGCAACTAGGGTTTTAAAAAACCTTAGCTGCTTGCCGCCGTCGCCGCCTCCCCTATGGCATTCTCCCTTCACTCAAGTCTTTTCTCTCCATCTCGCACACTCAAACCTCAAACAAAACCTCCTTTCAACGCCACTTTTGTCGCCGTCACTTGCATCCGCTGAGGCTTCGATCCTCGCTCCAACCGTATACCTCTCGTCAAAGCTGAATCTCATCAAAGCCAAATCGAACCTCCTTGCCATGCTTTGGGAGCTCCTTCGCCAGGACCAATGGACCATTGCCCTCTACGTCCTCTCCTCTCTTTGCTCCGAGTTCCCGACCGCAATGCTGACCTCAACCTTTACGCTGACGTCATCAACATGTTATCTAGGAGCAGAATGGGTGAACGCATTGATCAGGTGGTGGGGCAAAAATTGAGAGAGAACACGAAGAGAAAAGCAGAGACAGATTGATAGAGAGGAGCTGCAGAAGAGAGATCGACAGAGAAGAGCGGCGGAAGAGAGAAAGGTGTGGGGTAGCTAGTGTTTCGGGTGGAAGAGAGAAACTGAAGAGAGAGAATATTTAGAAAATGAAACAAAAAAAATAAAATTTATATAAAAATTAATATAAATTTTTTAAAACTTAGTTTCAAAGATGATGTATTTTTTAAAAAAGAAACATAAAAACTATTGTTTTTGTAGAAGTGAAACATAGGCTGCCATTTTTGAAAACTGAGGCCCAAAAACTGACAGCCCACGTAATTAGCACCGCGAATAATGCAACCCTCAAACTAGTCGCTCAAGGATGCACACCCGATCGGCTTAGACCTTGTTTGGATGACTGACAGCATGATTTATTAATATATGGTATAGTATGGTGTTGTATGTTATAGTACTGTAATTACTGTTTACTGTGTTTGAAAAGATAGTATGGTATAACATGGTTAAATAACTATTTTTGTTTGGTTTTGTGGTATGATATGGTTGTAGAATTGATAAAATAACTAAAATACCCTCATTTAGTGGTATGATATGATGTTTTATGATATTTCTTAAGGTATTTTAGAAATGTTAAATTTATAAACCATCGAGAACCACGAAAAACCATCGTTTTTGTAGTTTACAAAATCTATTAAAATTCATGGTTTATAAACCATAGAAAACCATATCATACTATACCATGCATATGTAGAAATCAAAACAAACAAAAAATTAACCATACCATACTTTATGAAACCATGAAAAACCATCATCCAACAAGGCCTTAGGCGCAGAAGTCCAACAACTGATTTGAGCTGGCATCCTTATACAGTGTCATAATATGCCCTAACTATATACTGAACCTTAGTCCGAAAATAGTGCGAGGTCCCCCAATCATGCCTTCTAACAGGTACGAGCCTACTCCCTTAAGATGCGTGGCGAGCAAGGATGCTCAGGCTCATTACCATAACCCCTAATTCCTTCACAACACATGACAAGATGTTAGGGCTCTTATATATACACTCTCTTCTCCTCAAAGCCGAGATGAAACTTAAAGAACTCTTAACACATCTCATATTCACTACATTGGACCCAATTACATGAGCACTACCTTAAGCATCAGGGGTTATTTCGGGAACACAATCCAAACTCTCTCTAACCCTCTCATTCTCTTGTAGGACTAGCTAGAGGAGCAGACCCATCTCCCCTAGATCGACCATACATCAATAGGACATCTCGAAAAATCAAAGTATCAAACCCCTGAACCCAGTAACGATTGACATACCCAGAAAGTCCAGGTTTGGGGCACTGACGCTATGTATATCATAGCGGCAGATGCAACTCCTTCCAAAGACAGAAGTTTCCCATCAATCTGGACGAGGATTTTGACAGAATTGGACGAGGATTTCACCATCATTTTCTGGTGAAATTTCACTTGACAAGCGAGTGCCTCCACGTACTCGATGGCATGGTTTGAGCCACATTGAAATGAATTTTGGCAAATTTTCCAGCTTCTGGATACAACAGATGTGCTACATCCTCAAAACCCGAGAAAACAGATGTGCTGCAGCAGAGTCAAGGCATAAAACTAATTTGGCAATTTCAAGACACTCATGGAAAGACAAAAGAGAAGGTTTTGCACCCTGAATAGATTGAGAACAATGCTAGTCAAATGATATCACATTTTGCCATAATGATGATCCAAACTAGCTATGAACAGGCTGCTAACACTACGAGTGATCTGCATGGTTCAATCCACCACTTACAATCTGCAGTTTTTAATCCACCTACTTGCGGTCTGCATGGCAATAAAACGTGTGAAATCTAAAGCATGCAAGTTCTACAGTAAAGCATCTATTTTTTTTGTGCAGGGCAAATGAAAGGCATCTAGCTGTACAACTTTGATATGCCAAGCCAACCATATTGGAATTTCTTTGTCAGTGGTTTAGGTGGGATATTCTCCATTTCCAGAGCAAGGAGACAAAATACAACCCTTAAAAGAATAAAATATGGAAGAAAACAAACAGCCCTGTCAATACACATAATTGCTGGCCAAAGGGTTCATCCAAGCAACAATAGCGACATGCCACACCAACGCTTCAAAGCAGCAGCATCACCAATTAGACACAACTATAATACAACACATTTAGCAGACACAAAACCCTATTGGCATCATAAACTGCTTCCCATCTCAGATACACTTTGCAATGCTGCAATCAGAGTTGCAAAGGTATATTTGCACCTTCCCTGATGTTCTCGCTCAAGCAATTAGCAGGAAACAGAACAAGCAATTGAGTGTACAGGGGTTAAAGGATTACCAGCTGCGGATTTGAACCCAGCAGCAATTTCCAGGCGTTCCCAAGTCAATCTCCGCTTTTCAGCTACAACACTTAACTTTGAATCTTCCTCCTGCAACTTCCGTTGGCAGGTTAGTACCAGATCTTCATCCATCTCACAAAACATTTTTCTAATATTCTGAGTTAGGTTAAGGACTGCTTGGTTCCAGTGATTTCGGGTATTCCTCTCAAGAGCTGAGAAGACAAGAGGCACAATCACTTGACGGTTATGTGCAACTAGATTATGGATGCGCTCATTGTTCCATAGCAAGTGAGCTCGTTCAGCCACCTGGGAAAATTAAATAGCTTCTTTAGTTTATTTGCAAACAATATTTTCAAATAAGATGTTTACTCAAACTCATCTCATTGTACAATAATAAAAAAAAAGTCTCCAGTTCACTAAAGCAGTTTTTCAGCATAACTGCGATGAAGTGCCAAGAAAATAGTCCATAAAGTCAGAACGTTAAATTAGCTGATCATTGGAAACTTGAAAGTGTCCTTCAATTGACTATGGTTACTGGTTAGTATTCATCCTAATAATCATGTAAAACTTCTAAGGAGCAACAACCTGGTTTCTGCATATTAATTGTTTTATTTCTTATTATGGATTGAATGTAAACCAAGAATATCACACATAAACTAGATTATGAACCAGTACAGGCACAAGCATGAGCTTTGTATCATCCCTAATATAACAACTAAATTGAAATAATGTGAGAAGAGGGAAGGTGGATGAATAGGAATGAAAAATATATGGTTCAATTTCAAGATGTATATAGAAGAGAAAAAATAAATGGATAGGAAGAGAAAATGGTAGATATTAGTAAATGACTGAAATAGTGAAATTAATAAATAAAATTAGTTTATTAAAAATAACCTTAAGTGATAAAATTAATATCTTTACTCAATAATTTATATGAAGAAGTGAGGAAGCTGAATGATAGGAAGAGAAAATTGTAGATATTAATGTTGCTAAATTAAAATAATTTAATTAAAATAAATATGATTAGTAAATTTAATATCATTAATTATTGCGTAACATCATAAAAATTGAAAAAATTTCAACAAATCATTGAAAAATAACGACAAACACAGAGACATGCCACATCATTACTCTAAAGTGACATTTGGTGTGCTACCCTTGCCCGGTACATATATTTAGTATAAGATGCTGCTGTTTTAACTTTTAAGGTAAGATATTAATAAGAGCTTCAAGCATCTTCATGGAATAAGAACAATTCATACACCAGATAGTGTCATGTCAGTTAAGCAAATCCAATAAGATGCTAGGCACAGAGAATGCCATTTTGCGACAAGAAACATGGTACCTTAAAAATGTTCTGGCTAAGTAATAAGGATGTTATGGGCATTAATAACACAAGAAAAAATATCATCACAAAATATTCTTAGTAGTCACAGACATGAAAGAAATGAGTTTCAAAGAGTTTAAAATTAATAATAAGACGTTACCTGGTAATGGGAGCTATTGAGGCAACATCCTATGCGCCGAAACACTGGGACCATGATCTTCTGAAAGTCATCCATACTAGTCATTTCTAAAATCTCCTCCAGTTCACTTATAAACATTA
>CAODLS012596954.1:0-12489 GCA_948243855.1 Flueggea neowawraea
TATATATCATATTATCATTACTCTAAAATAAAACAACTTTAAATTGATATAATCTATAATACATTATCTCTACTATAATTCTAGATAATGACTATTTTACATCTATATTCAATTACATGTTATCATTCGATACCCATAGAATTATTAAATAATCTTATTCATATAAATTGATTCACTTTGATAAGAGATCGAAAATATAAGCAAATTATTGACATAATGGCAAATCAAATGCAATATTTAATGACATGCGTTCTTAACATTTTGATATGAATTTCAGATTTTTGTATTATATTATCTACTTTACTATTCATTGATGTCTTGTATATTTTTCTAAGTGATATCTCAGAATTGTTGACACGTTATTACTTCCTAGGATAAATACATATATCCATACAATAGGTAAATGGGTACAGGTAAGCCGGTACCCTATGAGTAGCGAACAGGTAATAATTTTTGTTCCTACACAGATACAAGTAAAAGGTATGAGCTACGAGTACGAATAAAGATATTGGCATAACCTATACATATCCTACCCATTGCCACTCCTAGGATTGACATTACAAACATGTTCAACACAATTCACAAATCACAAAAATAACACCAAGGCTAGGAAATCACACCTATGGAGTCCCATTCCTTACAAGAGACCATTCTCTATCCACTAGTTGTGATAACCAATGGTAAAATAAGGACATAAAATAAGATAGCAAAATGGTTTGAAAACTAACAAAGCCACTTCCATAATTATTAGAAAATTCATTGATCATTTCATCAACACGTCTTCTCCCTACATGTTACAATAATATAAGCAATAGAATATTAAACATGAGCACCTTATTAGAGACAAACCTCATATTATTTCTTCTATAAGGTCCATGAATAGGTCCGCTCCAGAAGGCCCAATCCACGTTGATAATTGGTTCAATAAATTTAGTCCCATTCATTGTTGCTATTGCATTCTGTGCCTCCTCAAACTTCTCGTATTCTATCAATGCATAGCCCTTGAAGAAAAGATAATTGTATTAGTTGATTGAAAGAACGAAAAATTCAACTTATAGCCTACATAATTCATAAACATAATGACCAAAAGAAAAAAAGAAGAAGCAAAACTTGATCTTACAAAGTTTGATGCTCAGATTGACTCATACTTAAATTGAGAGTGTCCTTGAATATTTATCACAGCAGACCATAAAGGCTCTCAAACTTCATCATTCATAGTATTTGATAATATTTATACACAAACACTTTGTGAAAAGAGAAACATCTAGTTACTTTATAATTCTAAAATACAAGGTAAGAACAGAAGTTCGATTTTGACGAACCAGTATTAACCTAATATTGAAACATCAAAGCATCCTAACCTTTAATAGAAAATTGCTTACCTTAACAAACCCAGTGCGACGATCAAGATTGAGATGCAAATTTTTTATCTGCCCAAATTCACCAAAAGCATTTTGCAAATCCTCCTCTTGAGCTTCCTCATGCACTCCAGTCACCAAAATAATCCATCCCTCAATGGCTATACAAATCCATAAGAATCAGAAGATCACAAGTAGTTAGAACTAGTTAACGACACTGCGACAAGAAAATCAACAAAAACAACATAAAAGAGACTTATATTATGGCTCAAAGACGATAATTTATACCAGGAAAGGAATCAGTCGTTTAAGACCAACAAAGGATTTTAAATCAACTCCCTAATTAGACCAACCAAATCAATAACATATAAAACCACAACAATTTACAATCACAATTGCTCAAATCTCCTCAACTACTCCATCCAACAAAACAATCCCTATAAATCATAACTTCAGATAACCCAAACTAAAGCACCACAGTAATCATAATCAGCACTCTTAATAATGCTAACGAGCTAAAAAGATCACAAAATTTCCTCCTTATCAATCAACTACAAACCTAAAATTCAAACAACAACAGATATATGAGCGTGTGAGTCAAATATGATTAGAGAGGCCTTACATCGCTGGGGACCGGGCCCACCATCAGAACCAAGGGAATCAAAGTCGCGACCGGAGAGACGGGTTTGGCAGTCAGCATCAGCCTCTTCTCTAAAGCCACGGCCTTTAGTCTTCTTAGGGGCGGAGGAAGAACCACCGGTGATGGCGGACTTGAGCTTGGGGAGCTGGGCAGCACGCGGCGAAGCGTCGACATCGACAGCACCGTCTTCGTCCATCAAATCGTCGTCGTCGAGCTCGTAGTCCACCGCTTCCGCCTCCGCATTTGTCATTCTCTCCCTCTCCATTATCGCTTCCTCTCTGAGTGTGGTTTCAGTAGATTTATGTCAATATATATACAGAGAGTTTTGTATATATATAATTTTGTTGAAATTTAGGGTTTTTTTATTCTATTGAAGACGAGATTTTTGGGAAAGCTGGAGAGATCGGAAGAGATTTAGGGTTTGTACTTATATGATGTGTTCGGATATCCGATTCTTATAGTGTTCGGTTTTACGGGGCTTAAAATTTATTTGAGATATATAGTGAAACGCACCGTTTGATGACTTATGTAGGACTAGGGGTAGAGGTGTAATTGAGCCGAGCCGCGCCGAGCTTTAGAGTGTTCAATCTCGGCTCGACTAAAAATTTTAGAGCTCGAACTTGAACTCGAGCTCTTATTCGAGCTCAAAATCTTGTTCAAGCTCAGCTCGTTACAAGGCTTGCTCGCTCGCGAGCTTGTTCGCGAGCTTTTTTAGCTCGGCTCAACAAAGACTCAAATAAAATCATAAACAATATTTCAAGTTCAAATTTGACAAAAGTTCTAAAAATAATACATTTAAGTTTAGATTTGTTCAATAAAATCATGTTGAGCATATAGTTGAACAAAAAACTATTAGAAGTTTCAATTTGTTTCACAAATTCAACATAATATTAGACTTTATGTCATTATACTTGTATTTTTATAGGAATAGTAGATTAGTACAAACTTGTATTTTTGTTGATATAACTCAAATATTAAATAATATTCCAAACATAAACTTTTTTTTTCATAATTTAGTTTAAAACATATGTAAATATATATACATACACACACACACACATATATATATATATATATATCTAAACGAGCCTATAACTGAGTTTGTTCACAAGCATTGTTCATGAACATATAAACGAGCTTGTTAGCGAGTTTTTCGAGCAGAATTTTTAGGTGTTCAAATTCGGCTCGTTTATTAATTCGAACTTAAAATTTTGTTCAAACTCGGCTCATTTATTAACGAGTCAAGTCATGAATGAGTTTTTATTGAGCCGAATACCGAATAGCTAGCGAGTAGCTCAGTTTATTTACAGCCCTAACTAGGAGCGTCCAGAAAGCATGTCGAACCGTCCAAACCATAATTACGGTTCGACTCGGCTATTCTCTTGGTTCTGGTCGAATCGGTTCGGTTATTCAAAAATATTTACGGTTGTTGATCGGTTTGGTTCGTTAAGACACGGCTAGGCTTGTGACTTGTTTGTTTTCCCCAATGCGCCAGTATTTGCTCGATTTGGCGCTTCAATGGCTTCTTTGCAACTGGACGACGTTTTGGGGATGGTTCTTCATCTTAAGCGGCTCTATTTCCTTCGTAGCATTTCTATTCACAGCCATAATATCGAAGCTTCTCCCGTCCTCCGACAATCCTCTAGTCGCCGCCATCCAAAACGACAGGTCGTGTAGATGCTCACTACCATTGTCCCTACTTACTAATTTTCTACCGACGGTTCTGATATGGAAGTCGGTGCATTGTTATTGTTAGGTACTACTGCTTTCTGGTGCCGTTGACGCTTCCGATTCTCTTCATTGCCGTTTACTTCCACTGGCTTAGTATAAAGATATTTAAGCATGCTTGAACGATGTACGATTTTATCTCATTGAAGCAATTTCTCGAACAAACTGTGCGCGATTCATGTGTATCATGTATGTAGCTGAAACAACATGAATGAGAATTTGCAGTTGATGGCTTCCTTTTCTTTGTGATCAGATGCAATTGATGTATATTTCCATGTTTAACTGCTGAATATAATCTACGAAACTTGTTCTTTTGTTGAATTTAATGGTTTTTTTTTTTTGCAAATTGTTACGAGAAGCTGATATTGTGAAATACTTTGCGTTTTTGTATAATATGTTCTGCTCGGTCTTTTCATCGTCTTTCAGTGTCATATAATTGATCATTGGGTGGATGGTCATAATAAACTTATTAAATCTGCATGATGAAGTCAAGATTTATATGGACATGCTGATTAGGATATATACATACATCGAATCGAGTCTTGATATGAGTTCTCTGCTCTGTAGTCTCTTTCTTGTGCAGCCATTTATCGTAAAAGACAATTTGGATAGTTGCGGCTGAACGCATTGGCACTAATCACCCACAAAACATAGTAGACGATTAGAAAGTTTGAATAAAGAGTCATTTCAAGCATTTTGCTTGCAATTCCGCCAAGATTTAGGTAAATTCAGATTATCTGGTCTTTATTGTTTCACTTCTCTTTGCTGTATTTCTTCTTGAATGACTTTTATGTCTCAGTTTTCGTTCGGAAATTGTGTTCAGATTTCTATATTGAGTTTATTAATTAGTTTTAGAATGGCATCAGTAATGTTTTATAAATGCGGAAATCATAATTCATTTCATTGATTAGTAGCCATGGATGATAATTTTTTGCAATTTGGGTGTCTTTGAGTTGAGGAGAATGATGTACGTGGTACTTTCTGCCATGAAATGGAACGACCTTCTGAAACTTTTTTTTATGTTAGATAATATGGCACTTTAGAACTTTGTTGATTTAGTTTCTGAAACACTAAAGACCCTTTTATGCTAATTTCATTTCTATAGCTGTTTTCATTTTCTGGAGATGTCTTATGCGAGATATGATTCATCCCAAGGAAAAAAAAAAGAGATCTTTAGTTTTCTTCTAATTGAGGATTAATGAGGTTTGTCTAGAAGAAAGGGTACCTGCCAAATTTTGATCAACCCTATAACACTTGATTGTCGAGCCGTTTTGACTGATTGTTATTGACACGATATTGCAATGCAACACATGTTGAGACTTAATTTGCTGTAGTTGTGGATGCTCATTAAATACATTTGTATGGACATCCACATTAGATCTTGAGAGGTAGTAGCTTTTTGGAACAGAAAGACCATCAACACATAATCAAGTCTGGTTTATCATTATAAGCCTGCAAGTAGATCATTAGTTAAGTGATGGTACTTTACAGATACTACCGGTGTCATGTTTTCCTTTGAAAAGCTGGGAAGTCATGCATGTTTGTAGAGATTCACGAGGAATACAATGTTATTGTAAGAGGGAAATTTGCACATTAGTGGAGGAAAAAAATGGTTGAGACTGACCAGGATTGTTTGATCAATTTAAAAGTTCTTGGGAAGGGGTTACTCTTTGAACCTTGAAGTCTTCTAGGTGATTTGGATTGTTGTTTACTCGTTCACTTGGAATGCTGTTATGTTTGGGCAAGATAACACATCAGTACATAAATATGTTTGTGAAGAATGACACATATTGGCTAGTAGTTCTCTACCCATTCTCGAGTTCATGACACAAATGTTTCTTTCATTATACAATAGTATAAATTCATTTTGTGAAAATTTCAGTTTCCAATGAAAATAAAAATACTAGACTACTAGTCATTATCATATGATTGAATGGTTGCTCTTATCCAACTCTTTTGGACTACTTGCTTGGTACTTCATTCACTATTTCTTTTTATATTATTGATAGTGTCAAAGTTGTGCACTGTTGCTCTCACTTGTAATTTACTTTCATCATTAATTATCATTGTTCTTATTTGATATTATACTCAACTAATAAAAACAATTTGTTGATTCATAGCATTTTATGCCGGACGTTAACATATTGTAACTTCATATGCAATAGCATTTAGCATATTATAATTTTAAAGACATATTATTCTCTATCTTTTTACAATACAGAATATATAATTTATTAATTTACAATCCATTCTTCTTTTAGCGGTGCTTTTCTACTTAAAAAAAAACTTTTATATATTACTTTTTTACGTCCTTAAAAACAAAAATCAAAAGTATGTTTTATTGCAGTAGCCCAACTCCTGATTCATGCCCAAACCCACCCACTTTCTCAAAACTTGAATCAAGTGCAACCATGAGTTGGGCTGTTTTTGAATTCCTTACAAGTTCTGACCCTACTTTTGCATGCACATGAAAGTTATGGACCCACTTGACAAAGACAACCCAGATTGAATTATTTCCCTCTCAAGCCTCACCTTACTTCGCTTTACATTCTCAATTTATTTATTACCGTTTGCATTTAATAATATAACCAAACCTCACTGTCTTTAGGTGCTATAATGCTATTCATATTTTATATTTAGTATCGAGATTAGATAACTCAGTTAATAAATATCCATATTTAAGTTTAAGAGGTCTTAAATTCAAATCTCAAATCTCAAGAGCACTTAAATTTTTTATTATTATTATAGAAATTAATCTTTTTTTTGTGAGATCAATAATAAATAAATTTAAAAAAATTATATTCAGTCTAAAATTACGTTAGGACTCAAACTGTGTAATAATGCCTTTTATTCATTGTTCATGTGGTCACGTTTTGACTTGTTTGTGTTCCTATTTTACCTACTTATCTTAAAGACATCTTTATTATGCTCGAAATACATGAATTATAATTCTCTAAATACTTTACATGAATTTGAGGTCCATTCACTGTAGCTTCGACGTATAGAAAGGAAGAGAGTAGTAGATTTATGAGAGCATGAGAAATGTTATGTGCATCTTTTATCCTATATTCTTTTATGAATTTCTAATTGAAATTTGACTTGTGTTATTTATAATCTTAATATATTGATATAATTTTCTTTTCTTTTTAACGTATCAATTTTTAGTTAGAAAGTGTAGAAAAAAAATGTTATTAGCAATATAGAAAAAAGCTTTTGTTAAAAGTAGTCAAAGTATGAGCAGATATTTTAAAGAAAAAATAACTAATTTAGTTTTGAGTTTGCATACTAAATATCAAATTAATCAAAATATAATATATAGATAATTAGATTCACTCTGAAAACTTGTTTCAAGAATTCTAATTCATTTAGTAATATGGGCAAGTCATACATCATGTTGGGATAACTCAAATCTCACATCAAATAGGAGAGAGTTTGGAGAAATGTTTTCTCCCACATTGTTTAGATCTAAGAGTGGGAAGGGGTCTTCCCCCTATAAATAGACCTTGAACCTAAGTTATTTAGTATCACAAATCCTATGCTAACTAATTAGAGAGAGTAGACTTGGGTTTGTGAGAGTGGAGAGGATTTTTACAATTTTGTCCTTCCAAAAATTGTAATACTTATTTTAGTTGAGTTCGTTGACATAGGTCTATTGAGAGACCGAACTACGTTAAAAATTTTGTGAGTCGTTCTTCTTTTCTCTATTATTTATTTTCTTGTGTGGGTTTGATTGTGTGTTTGGACTCCAACAAGTGGTATCAGAGCTAAATGCTTGTTTTAGGGAGGAGAATAGAGAAAGAGTAAAAGCAGAGTTGCAGCGAAAATGTCTACTACGACATTGAAATACAAGGTTCCATTGTTTGATGAAAAGAGTAATTTCACACTATGGCATAGCACAATTCAAGACTATTTGGTGCAGCAGGATCTTGACATCACTTTCTCGGATAAGAAGCTTAGCGGTATGAAAGATGGAGATTGACGTACTGTCCAGAGGAAAGCTGTCAGCACTATCAGGTTAGCACTTTCTCTCCAAATTAAAATTACTATGTTGAAGGAGACATCTCCTAAAGTTTTGAGGAACAAATTGGAGAGCACTTATTTGTCGAAATCGTTAACTAACCGATTGTGTCTGAAAATGGATTTGTATACTCTGAGAATGGATGAAGGTGAAAATATATATGCCCACATTAATAATTTTAATCAGTTAGTTTGTCAGCTAATGAATTTGGGTGAGAAAATTGAGGAGGAATAGCAGTCATTGCTTTTGTTAGAATCATTGCCAAAATCTTTCAAGTTGTTGGTTCAAACAATTTTAGTAGGAAAAAACACTTTGTAATTAAATGATGTGATGACAGTCTTGAAAGAGAATGATAGGATGATGAGGGAAGATGGTGATGGTCCTCAAATATTGATAGCTACAGGAAGTGACGAAAGAGTGAGGAATCGCAGGAAGGGCGATCGTGGTGAAAGATCGAAATCTCGGCCAAGAGATATAAGTATTGTTGAGTGCTTTTATTGTGGATAAACCAGTCACATGCAATCTCATTACTCATAGTTTAAGTAAGACTTAAAGAGTCTATAAGGTATGATGAAGAATAAGAAAAAAGTTGGTGATTCCTCAATACTTATAGTGTGTCATAACTAATGTGTACAGAAATAGACCCTCCCCAAGTAAGTTCAAAAGAACGGCCTCAGAAATGTAACTACTATAATGATATTGAGACTCAAAAAGGTCAAAAAAAAAGAAGCAAGCGGAATGACTGAAGTGGAGGGTAAAAGCTGTCTCTCCATTCACTTTCTTTAGGTTTTTATTACTCTCTTGTTGTTGTTAAGTAGTATCTGTAATCAATTAGATTTATGAATGAAAAATTGCAGAACAGAAAAAGCTGCTTGAGTTGAGAGTGATTTAAGAAAAAGAGAGAGAGAGAGATGAGGTAAGAAAAAGATTGTTCTTTTCTTTCATGTGATTAAAGGCTACTTTAATGATGATATTTTAATAAAGATTTTTTTAAAAAATTATTAAAAATTTGAGTTATTTAATTTTAATTATTTAATTTAAAAAGTTAGTTATTTAATTATATTTTTAAAAATTATTTAATTTTAGATGTAATTATTTAATTTTATAATAAATTAAATAATTATAATTATTATTTAATTATTATTAAAATTATTTAATTTAAATTTAAATTATTTAATTTATTAAGAGAAATTTTAATGAGAATTTTTTAGAAAAAAATTATTATAGTAATATCCCTATTTTAGGGGACTCTTTTGTCTCATTTTGTGGTTTCTTTTAGGTGGACGTGAATGGTTGAGGGCCACACTGTCACATGGGTTCTGACAATATTTATCAATGGTATCTGGGTACCTACCACCCACTCCACTCCACTCCACTCCACTCTCTTTCACTCTTTTAACCTTAATCTAATCCTTTCTGTCTTTTGTTTTCTCGCTTTTGCTTCTTTTTTTTTAATTTTCACTAACTACCTTTATACTCCCTTGTTTAAATTACTCCATAAATATTTGCCTTAGTTACCATCTTCACTTTGGCTTATTAGTCGGATTCCTCTATATGAAATTAACCACCCCCTCCTCTTTCATAAGTCCTCCAGCTCAGCTAGGCATGTGTTCGGGTCTTTAAAAAACAAAAATATGTGTCATGTCTTGATTTCTGTTCTGCGTGCATGTTGGTGGTTATGGAGATTGGTTAAGATGAGTGGGATCATATAGTACATGATTTGATTTCATCATTTGGCTGCATTGCCCATTTTCATTTGATGTTTTGTTTTAAGTATCAGGGTTATTGCCTATGTACTGGCCAACATGTAGCTAAAACCAGGGCCACCATGGATCTATCTATGGTGGATAAACCAAGATTCCTAATATTTTACTTAAGTTACTCGTAATTCACGGTCCCTGAAGTCGTCTCGCAGGACGCCTGCTCAGCATTTTTATTGTTATTTTATTAAAGTCTCCAGCTCCTAGCCCCTCAGTTTTTTCATTCATAATTCATTGGCTACTTTAAAAGTCTCTCATGACGCTTACTCAGTTTTCCACTAAACACAATTTTATTTTAATCCCTAATTTTTATCTACTACTTCATTTAATACTTTCTACCCCAAATTTATTAAAATAAAAATAGTTCATTCAAATAAAAAAAATTCGTTAAAATAAAAATATTACATTAAAATAAAAATTACCAAAATGATTATTTTGTGAAAAATGATTGGACGTAAAATTTTAGAAATTACTAAAATTAGAAAGTGCGGGTTGATATGAAAATGCAGAAAATGAAGCGGTGAGATTGAATTGATAGTTTGTGAAACAAGAAAAATTTGATGGATTATTTTGAGAATATTGGTAGTTGCAAAATTTGATGGGTTATTTTGAGAAGAGAATTGAGTATTTTCATTTTTGGAATCCATAATTTGGGGGGGAATTGGAATGAGAGTAATTTGAGAGTATGGAGAGAAATTTTAAGAGTTGAGAGAGTTTGGGAGAGAGAAATGAGTATTTGAAGTGAAGAAATGATAGAAAAAATGTGTTTAGGGGAGTATTTATAGAAAAATGGGTAAAATTAGCTGTTAGCGACTAAAACGGTAATTTTTTAAATTTTGGAGATACACTGTAGCAAACTCTAAAAAATAGAGGTGAGAATAGAGTGGTTGGAGTGGATTTAACTCCAAAAATAGAGTTTTTTTCCATAAATAGAGGTGGGTTGGAGATGGCTTAATATACAAGTTTTCAGTCCATAATGAGTTAATGTCGACTAATTTATCTTGCGCTTTGGTTAATATTTAGTTCTTCTTTTACGTTGTGCTTTCTTGTTCGTATTGATCTAGTTAACAGTTTTTATTTTTTCAAAAATTTTCAACTATTTGTTTTATTATTTTAGCAACTTAAAATTGAATTATCAACTTATATCGAGTATCATTAATTCACAAGTCTACAGGATGGGTATTTTTTTTTCTTCGATATAAATTTTAGATTTGACAAATTGCATAATGAAAAAGTGATCTCATTTGAGAAGTAAAATATGCCTAGTGTGTTATACACTTAATTGACATGCGAAAAGATAAAAGCATTTCAGAGCAATCCAACAAAAGTATGGATGATGAAAATTGCTGCAAAGCTGCCATCCATTTGTAAATATACATGTTTATTCATGGATATGCAAAATTCAAAGTATATTGCAGTTATAAAGATATATTTATATGAGCTAATCTAAGAATTTTTTTCACAATATAATTTATTAAATTATCAATCCGCTATCAACTTTTTCACTATATAATTTAAAAATTCATAAAAAATTCATAACAAATATATACACACATTGTAATCTACTATAGAAGCTGCAATCATATAATTCATAACAAAAATGAAAAACTAACAACTCTAATGATTAGTCACTAGAATTTAGATTTTAATTTTAAGAGGAATAAAATTAAAGGAATGGTGATGATGATTTTTAATTATACGAAAATGAAGAAAATACATTGCAATAATTATGAAAGGACAAAGAATTAATCAAACCATGATATCTCATCTCATGAATACTTTCATGATAGACACTTTCAATCATTACAACATCGTGGTTAACACCCAACTCTACAGTTTGTGTTGCTCTTTCTTTCTTTCTTTCTTTCTTTCTTTGATAAGTTATTTTTTAGTTGAATTTCTTTTTTGGCACACAGTTTCTTGAGTTGAAACCAAAAATAAGTAGGCAATAAGTAGATAGGTGAAATTGGATATGGAATCTGCTTCAAAAAATCCCTCTTTTATGTTTTTTCTTCATGGAAATAATTGGAATTTTGTGGAGTGAAGTTTGCTGTCATTGTTGCCCAGACAAGAACCATTATGCTATGCTTTCTCCAATGTTGTCTGCTCCATTATTGTATGGAGTATGGACTATGTCACTTTACTATGTTTCTCCATTTTTGATACTTTGCATTTCCCGTAATTCTGATTCAAAGATTCATATTTTTTGTTATCAGTTTTCGTATTTTTATAGATATGTTATGTCACGACCCATTCCCGGGACCATGACCGACGTACGAGGTGAACCGTCTATGGAAGCCCAGCCCATCTCGCACAAATCTCATAGTACAAAACTTCTACCCAAATATCATATTTAGAGAAATATGAAAAACAAATAAAAGTATAATCTTTGTTTATTAAAAACAAAACATATATAATATTAAGTGTGGAAATTATTTCAAATTAAAACATTTGAAATGCCAGAAACAATAACAAAAACATAAACAACACCCACAGGAATCCGGTGTGGAGCATCTAACAAATCATACAAATGAGCCCGGTCAAAAAGGCATTGACCCCAACATCAAAATCCCTCACTGAGCATCAAAAGTCAACAAACATAATCCACAAGAGTTACCTGCAAAATGATAATAACATGGACAAAACAAACAAAGAAAAAGGGTCAAACCCCGTGAGTGAGGGACAACACTCCAGATCGCCTCATACGTGCCTCACAAAGAATAGTTTGAAAACCATTTGAAAACTAACACATGCGGTATACGACAGTTATACATACGTATACACTATATACATGGTATGGTTTCCACGAAAACTATTTCGAAAATCGTTTGCAACCAAAGCAAACAGCATACACGAAATCCTTCTGGAACTAAACCAGAATCTTTCAAGAATCTTTCCAAATCTTATTAAAGCTTTCATGCTTTCCAAAATCAAAGCAAAACCTTTCAAAAACCGTTTTATCTTATCGGAGCTTCAAAATAAAAC
>CAODLS012596978.1:0-16010 GCA_948243855.1 Flueggea neowawraea
GAAGAATGTAATATCCCATATATTTTTTTGATAAGTATTTTTGGATAATTATATTTGGAGTAATTATTTTGAATAATTATTGGTGGATAATTATTTTTAGAATAATTTTTTTTGGACAATTATTTTAAATAAATTTGTGTAAAAATTTAAATTTCTATTTTTGGTGATTGAAGAGTTAATTTTATATTTTTGATGTTAATTGGGTGATTAATGAAGGTTAGGAGTGATTTAAAAGTGATTTATTAATTGAAAAATTGTTGGAAATTGAAAAAGAAAAATCTGAAAAAAAAGAAAAAGAAAAAGAAAAGAGGGGTGACTTTCGGTTGGGTTTATCAGTTTGGTTCACTGATTTAACCGGTTGGGTTGATTCATACTAAGTTGGCTTGGTTTATTTTGTGAAATAGTTTGGGGTTTGAAGATGGATGCAAAATTCATTATTGGGTTGATTGAGTTCTTTTTATGGACTGGTTTAGTTAAGCTTGATTTTTGAATTGGTTCGATTTTGGCTACTGGGTTGGTTGGCTGGTTCGATTGGTTCGATTTGGACTGATCAGTGGGCAGTTTGACTGCTGCTACCCCTTCTCTTCTTTTAAAATCCAAACTGCTACAGTACTCTCACCTTCCCATGTTTTTCTCTTCTTCAGTTTTCTTCGCCGATTTCGTCTCTCTCTCTATGCTCTCTCTCTCTCCTTCGTTCCTCTCACCATGCCAAGGTGATTTTCTCTTTCTCTCTCCTCTTTTTGCTTTGTTTCATGGATGAAAATGATGGGTTTGAGTGAGTTTCAGTTTTTGGCCAAAAAATGGAAATTTGGGTTCGGATTTCTGTGATTTTTGGATGGATTTGAGTTGGTTTTTTGTTGGGTAATGATGGATTCATAATTTTACACTAATTTTGATATTTGGGTAGAAGTTCTGTACTATGGAGGCTTGTGCGAGATGGGATGGGCTCTCATAGACGGTTCACCTCGTATGCCGGTCATGGTCCCGGGAATAGGTCGTGACATCTCCCATAATTTCATGCAAAAATTTCATAACTTGAAAAATATCAGCGAAAGGTTCAAATTGTCATAACTAAGTCCATCTCCAACCACAAACACTAAAATACGGTAAATGTACATAACAATACAGTAGTTACAATAAAAGTCACTTCAATTATCTACTCTATTTTTAACATTAAATAAAATATTCTAAGCATATTCCTCTCTAAACTTTTTATTATTATTATTTAACAACTTACACTTATATTTAATTATTCCACTTATTTTTTCAGCCAAAAAAATATTTTGATATTTTTAATAACATATAAATATTAAACATAAATATTTTTGTGCTACAACAATTAAAATAAAATAATTAATCTTTCTCATTATTAAATTTTAATTTGGCAAATCAAGTTGTATTTTTGTATTAGTTGTTTTATATTTTAATTGTAAGTTCAATTTTATTATGGTAAAATATTTTTATTGATATTAAATTACACTTATATGAATGTGTTTATATTTCAAATTTGCAGATCATGTATTTTGTACAATTTATTAAATTTTTTTCATATTTAATTATATTTTAATTTTTAACTTTTAAACAAATTAAGTTATTAATTAAATTTAATTTTAATTTAGTGAATATATTAAAACTATCAAAATATAAATTAACACTCAAAATTAATACAATTATAGAAAGAAAAAAAAAAGAGAATCAAAAAAATAATAATAAACAATGTTTTACAGTAATCACTTCTTATATTCTTTGTGATACTAGCAAGATTTAGAGCAATAACCCTGGATAGCAATCAACTTCTTCTTTAATATATAATCTTTCATTTCATTATTTATATTAAAATTTTAAATTCAATTCCACTCTCATTATAATTTATATCATTTTTTTAATCTTGTACTGATAAATTAACTAATAATTTAGTTGAAATTACAGTATTTGAATAAAAAAAACATTATCATTCACTCTTAAATACTATTCATCTATTTTATTAATAAAATATTTACTTTTTAATATTTTTTCTTTATAATACATAAATTTTTAAAAGAACTAACATATAAATAATAAAAAAATAATATTTTTAATTCTCCAAATCTGTCTATCCCCTGGAACATGCTCTTAGGCAAAAAGAATAACAGAAGAATATATTCTTAACCAAAAGCTGCAATAATGAAACTGCCAGAAGAATCTGCAATGATTCTTGCCAGCGCCTTGTCGGCCATCATCTTCCGCATTGAATATGCTAAGCCGTAAATGCGATTGAAACAACGAAAGCAAGATGAGAACTTGAGAACAACTAAACCAGCATCAGCATCATTTCGAATGCTGTACAGGTTTTCTTTGTAGCAACAACATACACTTACGTCAAGGTGACAGACAAAGGAAGCCCTTCAGGCACAGCAACAACCACAATTGTCACCTACAGAATTCTAGAGTAAGTCAAGACATCAAAAAGAAAATGTACACGTCATTAATCCAGATGATGTACTTACTGCAATAGTAATAGTTTTGAATTGCAGCAATAGTTTTGATCACTCCATCAACAGCTTCACCAACTTTATTTCTCCCTTTGAATTTTTTGTGTTTCCAGTAAAGTATCTAAAATTTAGGATCCAATTAAAGGAGGTAAGTAATAGACACAAAAGTCTACCAAACTAACAAGTGTTCAGCAACATTTTCCCTACCTGGCTAGAAGGACAACTAACACAGATACCGCTACGGCAAGACTAGCAATGCCAATAAAAGTTGCAACTCCATTCAGTCGTACCTGTCTCGGGACATTATAAGAGCATTACGTAGGGTCATCATATAAATAGAAACTCGATAGAACTCAGATTAAGGTAATTAATAATAGTAATAGAGAGAAAAACCTGCAAAGGGGTCTCTTCACCAGTATCCTCTGAAATGCTTGCCATCAATAGTCCCCATCAGTATTGATCAGGGACGGAGGGAGACCGGGTCCAGTGGGTGCCCGGCCCCCCACCGGCCGCCGGCCGGAACCCCTTATTAGGGGGTTCTTCCGTCCCCTCCATGTAAGGTGCCCTCACCTCACTTACAGGTAAGAGGGGGCACCATTAAAGACTTGAACAAAGAGATTCGTCCCTTCCGCGGCTGCACTGCAAGTCCGTTGAAGTTCGAAGCAGCCACAGTACAAAAACAATGAAGAATTGAAGAAGACGAGTGAAGATGGCAACGTTTTGGGGGACTTTTTTTTAAAAAAAAATCTTCAACGAACGACCTTTTTTTCGGTGAAGACTTATTTAAAAAAAATACAGAAACGCACAGCATTTGCATCACTGACTCTCTCTCTTCGGGTCCTCACTGTTTCACTCACACTCTCTAACTCTCTCTTCGACTCTTCTCTTCTGGTTCTGGCCCCAAAACACGAAGTTCGACTAGCTCACCGGTAAGTCGACTCGTACAACATCTTCTTTGTCTTTCTTTTTCTGTTGATATCATATCAACTAAACTAAGTTAGGGTTTTCTATCCTATGGTTAGGTTTAGGTTATTTGAGTTGGATGTGATTTTTTCTATTTTATTTGAGCTGAAATTTGAACTGAGAAATTTATTTACTTGAGTCAAATTTCAGATGTGATTTTTTCTATTTTTTGATAGATTAATTGCTAGGTTTTGGAATTTTTTTCATGGACTTAATTTATTAGAGGTCGTTTTGGTCAAAGTCTCAAAGATATGAATGTGCAAAGTTCTCAGGTTGACATGTTCAAATTCTGGAATTTTTTCTCCACATTGCAAGTTGATGATTTGTCTTTTTCGAGATGATTTTCTGTTATGAATTCGTTCATTTAATTATTCAGATATAGCATGAATAGAAAGTAGGAAATGTGAAATTTTCAACAAATCAAACGGAACCGAATTTGAACATCTGTAGAAGAAGATATGAGTGTTCAAATATTGAAAGTTGATTCTGTAAAAATTTTCTGGGAACAAAAATAAAATAATAAGCTTAAAAATTAATTTAAAATAGTTCCTGAAGTCCAAAATTTCTATAAAAACTATGTTCAGAAAGATACTGAAATATACAAATTATTTATGAATTCAAATATTTGTTATGGAAATTTCAGTATTTATTACGAATTTTCTAAAAAATATGAGATAATAATTTGTATTAAATATTTCAGAACGTTAAAAATTTCTGAAATTTTTTGGAGAATTCAGGAAATATATAATGAATGTGGGAACTGCCCAAAATAGTTGTTTCATAACATATGTAATATATTTGAATAAATATTCAAATATGATTAAAAAATCATTTATAATTATTCTGGTGCCCTAGGCAAAAAATTTCGTGGCTTTGTCCCTGACATTGATTCCAACACCAGTCACCTATAAACAGCTAGGCAGAGATAAATATTCATGGTGACAAACTTGAGATAATGGATATCAACCTTCTGTAAACAGAAGGAAAATAATTGTTTCTACGTGGAATGAACAGCACAAGAGAAGGAAATTGACAATATAGTATAAAGGGATCGACTACAATGAGCGCCTAAAATGCGCCTTAATGAGGGGCATCAATATGGACTGTTAAATAAAAAAATAAATGTGAATTAGTGGATCTAGAGGTAGTATACATCTTTTATTACGTAATTTTAGAAAATCAAGTAAAAGTAAACGAAATTAAATAACTTATCAGTTACTTAATTTTTTTGTTTTTACTTAATTTTTTACCATTACTAAATTTCAGAAAATAAAGTAAAGATAAAAAAAATAAGTAACTGATAAGTTACTTAATTTAAATAAATTTTACTTAATTTTAAAAATCTTTACTTAATTTTTTGAACATTTACAAAATTCTCAAAAATTAAGTAAAAGTAAAATAATTAAGTAAAAGTTGAGTTATTTAATTTTAATTAATTTTTTTGACCTGATAAAGAATTTATAAAAAATAAATAAAGGTAAAAAAATTAAGTAAAAGTTGAGTTAATTTAAGTATCTTTTACTTAATTTCAGAACATTTTACTTAATTGTTTTACCTTTTACAGAATTTAAAAAAATTAAGTAAATGTTGAGTTATTTACTTTAAGTATCTTTTACTTAATTTCAGAAATTTTTACTTAATTTTATTTTTGTCTTGTACATAATTTCACGAAATTAAGTAAAAGTAAAATAATTAAGTAAAATTTAAGTTATTTAATTGAAGTACCTTTAACTTAATTTTAAAAATTTTTACTTAATTTTGTTTACCATTTATATAATTTTTAAAAATTAAGTAAAAGTAAAATAAATTAAGTAAAGTTAAGTTACTTAATTCAAGCACCTTTTACTTAATTTCAGTAATTTTTATTTAATTTTTTTATCTTTTACAGAATTTCCAAAAATTAAGTAAAAGTAAAATAAATTAATTAAAAGTTAAATTACTTAATTCAAGCACCTTTTACTTAATTTTAGCAACTTTTATTTAATTTTTTTGACCTTTTACATAATTTTCAAAAATTAAGTAAAAGTAAAAAAATTAAGTAACTCGTTCAGATATTGGCAGCACAAAAAATTTGTCACTAAATGTATTTAGATAATAAAACCTCCTCTCTAAATGTCAAACAATGATCTCTAAATGTAAAAAACAATGGTCTCTAAATGTAAAAAATCTTCCGGACATTATGTGTAGATGAGTAACTAATAAAAATTATATTATAATTAACAAGTGACTAAATTTATTGTCATATATACAAATAATATTTTAAGTTACTATTTGGTAATTTATGTAATGATCAGACGATTTAATGAGTAATTTTTCACCACATAAATTTTCGGTACAGAAGTCAATAACCAAATTTCTACTTTATATGAACAAAATTTGAAGAAATGATGCACATTACACAAATAGAATTTTTAATATAATTTACATATCTCGTATACGTAAACACAGATTCATTTTGCTACTTATGCAAAAATCATCTTACAAATATGATAACATATTTTAATAACTTGGTGAAAGGTTTTAAGCAACACTAGTTATGCGAGAATCATCTTACAAATACGATAATTTATCTTAATTATTTGTTCAAAGGTTTTAACCAACATTAGTTGAATCTTTGCTCAAAGATTTAAATACTATTTTTTCGATAATACTTTTATCTTATTATATCTCTATAAATATTCAAATTTTGTTTTTGTTTGCTGCTTTATTTAAGTATTACACAGACAAATTCGTTTAATTCATGAACCTAATTTGATAACATGTAATCTCTAATTAGTATTCAAATTTATTATTTTCTTTCTTCAAACGAAGTTTATAAAATTTACCAAGACCAATTTAGCTAATTATAGCAAAAGGATACAAATATTTACATTAATTAGTTAATTTTAGCAAAAAAATACAAATATTTACTATATACTCATTTCGTTAAAACCTTTGAACAGAATTTTATCTTTCAAATTTATTAACTAAATGAAATCTGAAAACCATATTACTCAACAGTTCCTTCAATTTCATTATTAGTGAACACAAAATGAGTCTTAACAAATCTTCCTTCAATTTCATTAACTAAAAGTTAAGTAAAAATAACCAATTCTTTAAGTTACAATAAACATTATTACAAACTCAATTTGAAGTACATTTTTTGCTGACGATCTAAACTAACTTATCAGAAATAGTTGAGAGAGGGCACAAACTAAATGGAGACATTTGTTTAGAAATATTCCTCAAAAGAGAGTTGCTAAAACCAATTTTCATTTTTCTTTCCCAATTGCTTCACCAGCCAAACTGCAAACCAGAGACAATAAATGGAACAGCAAGATCTAACACCAAAAGTTTAGGCAAATTCATGAATTTTCATATTAATCTAATACCAAAAGGTTTTAGTGTTCAGCGCTAAAAAAATCGAGATAACTTCAGTGTTAAAGAATCAAAGACTCGATTCTAAGTGAGCAAATCAAATAATTTATAAAAAAAAAAACTACACGGCATGACAAAACCAAATGTTTCTTCATCTCTCTGCAGGATGATCAAAAAATGCATCAAAATACCAACAGCTCTCATTCTACATGCTCGTGGGAATTTATTCTCCATTTTTTATCCGCGATCATTTCGGGCGAGAGTCCCCATTCCAGCAGTTCTTCCTCTGTATGATGTATTGCTAAGCTATATTCTCCACCAGGTCCCAGCTCCATCACACGGTACTCACAAAGAGATTCAAGAAAGCCTGGTGAAGCCTGTTCATGTCAATGTCCCTCCAAATAGATTCAAGAAAACCTGCAAAACCAAGAACCTTGTTACAAACTGTCTTGAGTTCAATTTTTGGGTAAAATTTTGCTTTTATTTTAGATCTAAACATCTCTATATTTCAACAATAGCTATGAAAAAACGTAAATTACTGCAATTTGATCCCATCTGAGAAAAGCAAGAAAGATTCATTAATACACAAAGAACCAACCACACCTAAAAAATCTATACTAAAAAAGGAAAAAAAAGAGAAGATTTTTAAAATCCAAGCATATCAGTCTTTCAACAGTGCACCATACTTTAGAAAATAAGATCAGAAAAACAAAAAATGCATTAGCTAACAGCTTTATCTCTGTAATTTCAAATTCATGTAAACCTAGTCTGCATTTACTTTTTGGCCAACAATATAGATTTTGAACATCCAGTCTACAACCAATGAACACATCTGGTGCAGACCTCCTTCGGTCCCTCTTCTCATGGGATCCATATAAACACCAACCATCTTTCAAATTGTTCCCAACGGTATTTCCATTCGACGGTGAATTTGGCGCACACATTTCCTGTGATTTTCAAGGGAAAAAAAAAGGAATAATCAGGATGAATAGATAACACTACGGCATTAATCCCAGAAAGAATTTATGTATAATGGTTTTGCAGACCTTCACAGCTGATGGTGGAAAGAACAGTCACCAACTATTTCTATTCTCAGTGAGTATAACCTTAAAATTTTAAGATTAAAGAGTTGGATTCAGTTCAAGAACATGGTACCTTAGCTAACATGTATGACATATAGGCCATGAGCATCATCAGCGCAATCTCGCAATCAGTAGAATGCCTGTCAAAGATAGAACATTCATCTCAGAATTAATTAGCCCTATCAAATAAAGCCCCACAAAAGATTGTTGTTATACTTTATGACTGCTACTACTAATCAATAGCCGAAAATAGAAATTGCAGGGCCATCATTCTTAGCTTCCAAAGTAGAGTGTTTCTCTGATAAAAGCACTCAAAAGTCCCACCTGAAATATAGATACAAAACAGGAATAAGATTGCTATCCAAAGCCACTGGTGACAATATCAACAAGCCATCATCAGAATAAACTTACTTGAACCAGCATGCAGAAAATGCGAATTCAATAAGCCAGTGTTTATTTTGTCTGCCAGTAAACCAGTTTGCAATTGTGATGACTCAGGAAACAAGTGGCATCCGGAGTTTGTTTGGTGACTATCCGCTGCAACAAATATCATTGTAATCGAATTCAAGAAACGTGATGCATTGTTTAAATTTTGTCAAAATTTTCACTCTTAACAAAATAAGTTCTCCACAGAGGCATGCATAAGCCCAAAAAAGACATAACAGAAAAGGTAAAGAGATTGATAGCTTACCTCAATCATCATCTTCACAAAGAGAAGTCAAGTGTGCCAGTTGGACTCGTCCAATCAGTATTTCCTGAAGGCTCTTTGTTACGATTTGCAGCAAAGCTACTCGACGGACTGTTGCTTGTTCTGTATCCCTGGTAGCGAAATTGATTTCAGAAATTAGGAATTCAATACTTTTGAGCACAAGAAAATCAAGTAATGTAATATATCTATCATTGGAAATATACCAGAAATACATTAAAAAAAATTTCCCATACAGCTTCCATTTACATGAAAGGGGAAAAAACACACATGTTAATAATAAATGTTGTTGATTTAATCAAGTTTTTGTCTCAAAACTCAAATAAGGATTTGGTTTGCAGTTTCATCATAGCCAAGCCACCAAATTACAGAACTTGTATACTGAGAAAGAAGAAAAAACAAAAACTAGGCAAAGCACATTGAGTTCACAGTTTTTATTGGGAAAATTTACATTTATTTGACATGATATCAATGAAAGCAATCCACCAATGACGGTAATTATCTAGTGAGTAATTCCCAACATAATGGTAACAAGATATCCAAGTTCACATGATTAAGAAATCCACCAATGACAGTAATTATTAGTGTGTAATTCCCAATCATAATTTCTTTGCTAGACACGACTTATTTATCAAAGTTTTACTTGTTTCTTAGTTAATCCCTACTTATTCATCAAATTTCAACAAAAAATGAATAAATTATCCTAACATACGGTCATCAATTTTAAAATAGCAATGTATGTTTACAAGGTCGATCAAATCAGCTTTCGTTCTACAATGCCTCAAACTGGAAAGCATAAAACTGGAAGTAATGAAAAAACTGGAAGTAATTAACTCAATTTCTCTCTAAAAATCCTCTCTCAAACTGGAAGTAATTAACTCAATTCAGTCATGTTGACTAGAACAAACTTTTTCGGAATTTATTATCAAATTTTGATATTAAAAGAAATGCTATTACAAAGGATACAAAAAATTAAAATCTGATCAATAAATAGATGCACCGAGTTCGACACTTCTCATACACTAAAATTGGGTTGTCCCTTAGCTGTACTTCAGTTCTTACCGCATGATCAATATTCAAATCAACCCAATTTCAGCTAACATTTGACAAATTAAGTATACCCACACATTAACTAAAACCCTAAAAATTTCAAAAAAATACACCACTAGGGCACAACACAAATAAGAGAAGTGAACCACTTACTCTTAACACCGGTAGTGGAATCACAGTGAGGAGGATTTCGTCAAACTGAAGCCACGAAGACAATTTCGTCTATGCGTCTGACAGGAGGAAGACGTCAACAAGAAGCCCGGATATTTTTTCTGCTTTGTCGGCGGTTAGTGGTGTAGGAAGTGGTGGCGGCTTTGGTGCTGAGTGGTGAGAGTAGTAGTAAGGGTTTTTGGTGTGGGTGAAGGAAATGGCTCTGTGGTCAATGAGTTTGTAAGAGGGAAAGAGTCACGATTTTGGGAAGAGGAAGTCGGTTTTTGGGTTTGAATGGTGAAGAGAGGGACGGTTTTGGATGGGGATGGTGGGGAGGTGGTGTGGTGTTTTATGGAGGAAATGGGTCTCTTGTTATGAAGAAGATGATGGCTTTCCCCAGTTTCCGTTTTCCTCCCCCTATCTAGTTCCTGTCTAGAGAGAAACGAATGAGCGAGGAGAGGCGATTGCTCCAATGAGGGGCTTCCGTCGAGATCTCCAGAGATCAAATTTAGGGTTTCTCTTAAAGCAAATGGGAAAAGTGGTAAGAATGAAAGAGAGAGAGAGAGAGACAGCCAAAACACGGAACAAATTGTTCTTTTCGGTTTATTGTGTGCTCCTAAGCTTTGTGCTCCATTCTACTCCGTTACCAAATGAAATTAACGGATCAGATTTTTCCACTTCAATCTAACGGTATTAAAAGGATGTGCCTCATTTTTTAGGCGCCTCGTGGTGGAATTTACCATAGTATAAAGCTTTCACCCCAAGGCGCAGTGTAGAAGACAAGCTAAATAATTATCAAGCTCTTGAGGGTTAACAACATAACAAGCCAGATCAACAAAGCAATTATGATATGAACAAAATACTGCGATGAATTTATCAAGAATAAATGCATCCTTCCTTGGCATCAAAACATTACTTAACTTACCCAAAAGATTGACAAAAGCAATTTGGCAAACTTCCATTTGGATACTTCTTTTTGTAGCTTTCCTTTTCAAAGTAAGATAACTAGGGTTGTAAATGAGTTGAGCTAATCGCGAGTTATTTGGTGTTCGGCTCGATAAAAATTCGTTCATGACTCTACTCGTTAATAAATGAGTTGAGTTTGAACAAGATTTAAGCTCGAATTAATAAACGAATCGAGCTTGAACACCCAAAATCTCGGCTCGAAAAGTTCGCAACAGACTTGTTTATATATTCATGAACAATACTCGTAAACAAAATCAGTTATAGGCTCGTTTATATATATACATGTGTATATGTATATATAAATATATATATGTTTACATATGTTTTAAACTAAATTATGAAAAAAAATTTATGTTTGGAATATTATTTAATATTTGAGCTACATCAACAAAAGTGCAAACTTGTATTAATCGACTATGCCTATAAAAGTACAAGTATGCTCACATAAAGTCTAATATTATGTTGAATTTGTGAAACAAATTGAAATTTCTAATAGTTTTTTGTTCAACTGCATACTCAACATGATTTTATTGAACAAATCTAAACTTGAATGTATTATTTTTAGAACTTTTATCCAATTTGAATTTGAAACCTTGTTTATGATTTTATTTGAGCATTTGTTGAGCCGAGCTTGAAAAGCTTGCGAACAAGTTTGTGAGCTTGCAAGTTTTGTAACGAGCAGAGCTTGAATAAAATTTTGAGCTCGAAGAAGAACTCGAACTCGAAAAAATTTAGTTGAGTCGAATTTAAACACTCCAAAACTCGGCTCGACTCGGCTCAATTACACCCCTAAACATAACTTTCTGCTTCTCCAATAGGTCCAAGCAAACCTTAATACAAGCAACTTCTTAGATGGGTCGACACATTAGGAGTTTTAATTAGAACATACAAAAGAAAATCACACTTTTTTTGTCTCAATTTTTCATGAGCACTACAACAAAGCAAATAAGATATGATAATCATTGATCAGCAAAATAACAACCCAAATTTATAGCATCAAGTGAAAGAAACATTACCAGCATGGTACCAACGCCACAGCTACTTTGCAACCAGACATCAGGAAGGGTGCCTTCTGATCCTTGCGCACCTACAACAAGAAGAACCTTTAATAATAAAGAATCTTAACTGTCAGATACATTCAAGAAAGATTGGCTAACGTACGATCTTGCTTTCACCAGTCATGCTAGCAAGGGAATGACCAGTGATTAAGATTCCATCAGCTGGCACCTGAGCAGGTAAAAAAGAAGCTTCATATAGCAAACTCAAGTAAAAGAACCAACTCACAGTGAACGAGAGATGCCAAGGAGTAAAATTCACCTGATCACCTATTCTAAGAGGCACGACATCACCAACAACTATGTCAAAGATCGAAATTTTCAAAGATCTACCACCTCTCATAACCTGTGCGGTTATACATAAAAGTGCAGTTAATAAGAAAGCAACATAAAAGGATGGAAAAAACAGATATATCATCATGCAGTACAGGTGCATACCTCTAATTGTTTATTGCGCTTTTCTTTGTTTAAATTTTGAAACTGAAGAGACTGATGATAGTCACCAACAGCCGCAAGCAGGAAAAGGAATGACACAAAAGAGGAGGCATTAACAATTATTCACTGCTTGGTAATAATATCACATGCATTGAATAAGACAACTATTTGGTTGACAGAAAACTACAATTACGGTAGATTGAAATTGATCAAGCTGAGAAAACCAAATCAGATTCAAGGAACAAACCCTATCAATTGACAAAGGAAATTCTGGAAATGAGAATTAGTCTGTGATCATGATAGATCCTATGAAAGTGTAGTTTTGCGCCAAACTGAGATATTGTCAGGTTAAACAAACAGAGTAGTTTTGCACCAAACTGACTAGAAATAGGTTAAACAAAAAGAGTAGTTTTGCGCCAAACTGCCTAGAAGTATCATAATGCCACTATTTCTCTTGATGTCAGTAGAAAGAGAACAATATATAATGACTTCCACAAGCATTCTACACCTTAATACACATCTTCCTCCCACTCGCTCAACCCCACCTTCACCTAAAACCCCAACCTCCAATCATCTATAATCCCAGTATCATCTGTATGAAAAATGCATGGAGCTTTAACCTTTAATATGAGCTTAGGATCACCAAATTTAATAACTGTAACAACAATAAGAAGAATAACAGCAAAGGCAATGCCTGCCCCATCATACCATCTTTCCTTAACACCCTATGAATATTGAAAAATAAATTAGTCAATAACGGTGAACGAACTATAAATGTCGGTCCAATATAATAACTCAAACAAACTAAGCATCACAGCAGGTGTGAAACCGAAACCATGCGAGAGAATCAGAACACAGAATACAAAAGAAACTAAAGATATCCCAGATTGTATACCTGCACAGGTTCTTTGTCAGATGATCTTAGCCAATTCTCCGGAAAACTCTGCTATCCTGTATGTATAAAAGAAAAAAGAGTAACAGAGCAGAGTTCATGTTTCAAGCTTAGAGATCGTTAAGATATTAGTTGCAATGATCAACAGAATAATTTCCTTTACGCAAAATTCTCATATGAAGATTTCCAATGAAACATTAGAAAAAGGATCATATGTGATTTTATGAGCAAAGCATGTGGCATTATACCATCAAAATCTGCACTTTGTCTCTTTTTAGCCTTTTATGCAACAAAAAGGAACAGAACAAAATTATTGAAAATCAAATCCACCCATCCTTAAAATTTTGTCTTTCCATTTAAGTCTTAAACTAGCACATAGTTTGATAGATAGCAAGCACATTTTGCTAAACCGAGCTAAAATGAAATCAACTAACTTAGAGAAGACAAAGCAAACCTCTGTCTTCATTCTGCCATGCTTCCCACAGGAATCTCTGCAATGCAAGTCGAAGGTAAGTAAAAATTTCAACCATATTTCAAGAAACAAAATACTAAAAATAAACACACATAATACCAAGAAACTCTGACCTTTCTTGTCAGGGTAGGTATTCGCACCAAATGCACTTCGACGCTTTAATAAATCATTATCATCTCCACTAATTCCTCTATCCAGATTTGTTTTTAACTTTTTTGATAACTCTGCAGCCTGCACCAAATGCCCTTCTTGCAAGGTTAATTAATTCTTCTTGGAATGCTATATACTGGTATGCAGGTTTATAGTTTTCTAAACAAACCAGGTTTTCATAGATTTTCTCCATTATTAAAAAAGATTCTTTCAATTTAATTGGAGCCAAATTCTTAATTAAGAAATAATCCTTAAAATGTTCATATAAGTGCAATTATCATTTTAATTGTCTTCTTTTTAAAAAAAATTGAGCAGATGTCCCATCGACAAATTTACTAATATTGCAATATTTTACTTTTTTATAACAACAAATTTACCGTTAATGATTCATAAGAATGTTGTTAGTCACACATTATTCACACCAGTATAAATGGAAGAGACCAAAAATCAAAATAAACTCATACGAAAACTCTCCCGTAACACTTCTATCATTTCACAAAATTTCCACAACTAATTTTCGAAAAAAACCAGCCGTTGTTTTAATTAGAAAACGAACCCCTATATATGAAGAATCAAAATCTAAAACAAAATCTTTCACAAAGATTTTCTGAACCATCAAAGATTTTTTTAAATATTTTCCTAGAATCCAAACAAATATTTTCTTAAAAGAAGATATATCAAATTCAAGTAGATGTGCAGTTTGCAAAGCTTTGAGAAGAAGATGAGCCAAGAATTATGTTTTAGCTCCGTATTTTCATTCGAATAATCCTCAGAGATTTTCTCTTGCTCATAAGGTCTTTTGTACCGATAACATTACTAAACTACTTCACATATATAATTTATTTGCCAAATATTCATATCAAATATCTTTCATGAATATTCCATAAATTAGTTACTAAATCGCTTCCAAATTATCTAAATATAAAAATAACTATGACCAATATCTCATTTCTTTGTTTTTTTGGTCTTATGTGGTTCTCATTAAACTAATTAGCTCATAACAAAACGTTCTTGAACTACATGAAATTGCATTACTGTCAAACGAATTACAGATGGAAAAAAATTAAGAGATCTGACTTTAACTAATTAGCTAAGTGTGATGTTTTATAGTACAATCGTTTGAAATATATTAATCTCGCAACCCTTCTTAAATTAGTCTTAAAGTCGTTTTGATCGGTGGATTAATCGAAGTAACTTGTGGGTTTTTTGGGTCATATCAGCAACTTCCAGAGCAATTAAGAGCAGAAGCAGCAGATTGCATGTCATACGAAGCAAGTTCACGAGTTACAGATCCGGTTTATGGATGTGCTGGGACAATCTACCAACTGCAACAACAAATAATCAATACCCAAAATGAGATATTGAAAACAAATGGTGAAAATGCATTTTGCAAAACACAACATTAGTTCCCACACCTGTCTGTTAGCGACGATATTATTGATGCTATAAATGTCGAAAACCCTTTTTGGATCACCAGTACTTCCATTGCCTCTCATTAATTAGACAATTACCAGAATTGATATTACTTGATTCTTTGAGGATTTAACTGTAAGAATATATTATTGATTTTTTGGAATAAAACCTTCGCTTACATAACATTGAAAGAAAAAAAATTCATGCATAAACTTTAAAACTTTTTATTCTTATAAGATCACGTTAGATGTTACTTAACTATTGTGCTTTTTCTTTTCTTTTTACGAATATTTAACTATTGATTCAAAGCAATGAATCAAAAATAATGAAGTCTGCAATCTTTAAGCGATAAACAGACTCCCTAACGACATTGATGAAGACCGAAAATCAGACTTTAACTTCACCATCAAACAACAGTTGAAGAGAAATTTCTGGCCTAAATAATCTTCCCTTCTTTTTTTTGATAAGTAATTATCTCCTTTATTGCAATCTAATCGTTTACGAGAGGAATTTACACTGTCAGGTTGCATGATCCAACCCACAATCACATAATGAACAATTATTAATTGTGTTAGAAGAAAGAGCTTAAAGGTCAATTACAAAAAGTGTAATAGAAGAATCACAACGTCAAACGTCCAACACATTGATTTTATCTGGCTTTCGAGCATTGAATTCACGCATTTCGGCAGAACCTTAATCGTCGATATGCCTTTAAAAAATACGCAGATAACGGAGTCTTGGGAACCGGAATGAGCTTTCCTACGGCTGCAAGAGGCCAACTGCAAAGAGAAGATGGTAAACAAAAATAAGTCGTCGAAAGACCAATTGCTCAAGTCTTTCAATATTGG
>CAODLS012597060.1:0-12720 GCA_948243855.1 Flueggea neowawraea
TCCAACCCTTAAAATAATGCTCCACTTCATTATCTGAAAAACACTCATCCAAACTCCAAATGCCAAAGAAAGGAAAATTGTTAATGTTAAAGTCGATATTTGGTCAAGATTGAAGCCATGATTGATAGTTGATGAAACAAATTCGAAATGGGATGAGTTGTACACGAAACGGGGGAGTTCTGATGAAACAATCTAGGACACGGCCTGAGACATGGCTGTGTAACAGGTTTTTTTACACGGAAAATGTTTTGTTGTCCGTGTGTTGGCTACCTTCGTCCGTGTTTTTATCCATGCGACCCGTGTAACCTATTTTGGACGTGATTCCCACTTAGGAAAGTGTTCTAATACGTGTATTAGGGTTTTGAGTGACATATTTTGGCTAGAATTTCATTGTAAACTATAAATAGGTGGCTTGAGAACAATCTTGTAAGCCTTTTGCTAGTTTTGACTCTGAATAATAGAATTACTAAGCTCTCTGCCTATGGACGTAGGTCGATTGACCGAACCATGTAAATCTTGTATTCTTTTGTGATTGCTCTTTGTTATTCTGCATTCTTATATCACCGATTTTTCCTGACAAGTGGTATCAGATCCACAAAAGTTTGTTCAGAAACTTTGGGTTCGTTCTACAGAAAGAAGAAGTCTTTGTACAAATTCGATATTGAGAAATTCAATGGGTCGAATGATTTCACGCTGTGGAAGTTGAAGATGAATGCGATTTTGGTTCAGCAAAAGTGTGAGGAGGCGATTGAAGGTGAAGAGAAATTACCGGTAAAGCTGACAGCGGCGCAGAAAGCGGAGGCTGTGAAGAGAGCGCATAGTGCAATTCTTTTGAGTCTGGCGGATGAAGTCTTGAGAGAGGTGACTGATAAGACTACTGTAGCAGGCTTGTGGAAGAAGCTGGATAGTAGGTATCAGAAGGGATCTCTGTCGAACAAGGTTTATAAAAAAAATGCTGCTGCATACCTTGAAGATGTCAGAATGCATGCAAGTAAAGGAGCATCTTGATAAATTTAATAAGATTGTATTAGATTTGAAAGATGTTGGTGTTGACATGGATGATAAGGATCAAGATATGTTTCTGTTGCATTAATTGCCTTAGTCATATGAGAGTTTTGTTGATACTATCATGCATGATAGAGATGAAATTTCTGTTAATGATGTAAATGATGCTTTGTTGTTTAAAGAATTGAAGAGGTTAACTTCTAGTTTGGGTGAAGACAGAGTGGAGTCCGGGTTAACCGTTATAGGCAAGAGAATGGGTAAAAATCATGGTTTGAGGTGTTATCATTATAAGGAGATTGAGCATGTGAAAAAGAATTTTTCACATAGGGAAAACAATGGGAAATCAAGTGCAATAGTTGTTGAGAATAATTTTGTGGAGTTTCAGGATAATTTTGATGATGGGAAGAGTAGTGAAGTGTTGACTATTTCTGCATGTAGATCTAAAGATAGCTGGGTTATTGACACTAGTGCAACTTATCATATGATTTTTTCCAGGAAATTGTTTGATTCTTTTAAAGAATGGAAAGACAGTGTTAAATTGGGAGATTGTGAGAAGCTAAGTGTTGAAGGTAGTGGCTCTTTGAAGATTAGGATGCATCACGAGATGGTTAGGAAACTAGATGCTTCGTATGTCCCTAGGTTGTGGAGAAATCTGATTTCTGTTGGTGCTTTGTCAACGCATGGTTATAGTTTCTCTGCGAGAGATGGAGGAATTTGGGTGTGCAAGGGATTTTCAGTTGTGATGAAGAACAGATTGCAGAATGACACTTACACCTTGATTGACAGCTCGGTAGTTGCTAATGATTTAAGGACTATTGTGAGTTCTACGAAAAAACGGGTGGAGTTTGTGATTGAGACTCTGGAACAGGAAAAGATAAATTAGGTTGATTCACGAGGGCTAACAACAAGTGTACCAAGGCATGATAATTGTGTTAGTGATGTAAAAAGGCCATCACTGGAGGACATATGAAAAGGTGTCAGGTGGTGTGTTGTTAGGAGTGGATGGAAAGCTAACGCTAGTGGAGGCAAGTCCATGTTGGACTTGATTCGTTGTTGCAGGACGTGAGGCACTTCGGGGTGGTGTCACAGATGAGTAATTCTATGGATGAGTTGTGTAAGGAAGAAAATTCATTTCAATGTAGAGAATTGTTAATGCTGAAGTCGATTTTCTTGGTCAATATTGAAGTCATGATTGATAGTTGATGAAGCAAAGTCGAAATGGGATGAATTGGAGACGAAACTGGGGAGTTCTGGTGAAACAGTCTAGGACACGGCCGTGTCCTAGACCGTGTAACGAGTTTTTTTTACACAGAAACGGTTTTGTTGTCCGTGTTGGCTGCCTTCGTTCGTGTTTTTATCCATGTGGCCCATGTAACCTATTTTGGATGTGATTCCTGCTTAGGAAATGGTTCTAATACATGTATTAGGGTTTTGGGTAGCCTATTTTAGCTAGGGTTTCATTGTAAACTATAAATAGACGGCTTGGGAACAATCTTGTAAGCCTTTTGCCGGTTTTGACTCTGAATAATAGAATTACTAAGCTCTCTGCCCGTAGACATAAGTCGATTGACTGAACCACGCAAATTTTGTGTTATTATGTGATTGCTCTTTGTTATTCCGTATTATTCTATTGCCGATTTTTCCTAACATATATTTTAAAATAAACAAAAATTAATGAAATGAACACAAATGAACAGAACAAAGAGACTCCACAAGTCGGTTAAAAACAAAAAAAGAGGATAGAAAAAGGTGTGTTCCAAAGAATTCTAGTTGTACAAAAATGAAAGATGGGACCCTGGAATAGAGGTAGGGAGATGCTTGAAAATCAAGCTAAGATGGCCTTAAGACTAAGCCAACCAACTTTTCCACTTGGTTATGAGTTTCAAACATATTGAACTAAAAGTTAAACCTTAACTTTGCTTAATTCATTATATTATAAAAAGAATCTCCAAATCCAAAACCAAATGCCAACATTTATGTTTAATGAGAATGAAAAATGGATGGAGAGAGCCAAAAATATAGTATTAGTATATTAAAGCAATTCTCATTAACATATACAAGTGGTGGAAGGTCGGCCGTCGTCAAGGGTCCACTTCATCTCTTGCGTTTCCCACTTGGCGTCCATGCATTGGCTTAATGTGGAGACTTATGATACTGTAGACTTGGTCAGAGATATACGTTTCATTTATCTATCAATACGTACAGCAGATTAAAAGTGATCTATTCTAGCATATTACTTTTACGGCTGACATCTCTATACTTTATGGAATCAAAATGAGGTTTGTTAAATATAAACGTACAAAATGGCTAGTTTATATGTATGATTATCCTTGTTTTGATTAGAGAGTTAAATTTTCTACACATGCATGTATTTAATATCTAAAATAAATAGCTATATTATGATCAGTACTAATTTTAAAAATAAAGAAATAAGAAAGTTATCTCCAATATTTACAGAATTTTCATTCTTGGATTTTTAACTTCAGATAATTTTAAAAAAATATGAAAATTCATCTCTAGTAAATTGGTAGTATAAGTTTAAGATTTTTGTGGGAGGAATCTTTTGTTTGATTGCCAAAGAAGGAAGCATTTACGCCTTTGAGTTGGGTAAATAACACGCATTTTCGTCTCTTAGATTCTCATGATCTTTCTTTATAACCTGAAGCACATGAATTTTACTAGTAAAACTGTAAATAATTATTTACTAATCTCATTTAATTTTTTAACCAAAAACTTGTTTGATGTGGTATGTGAATATGTGATGAAGAAGAGAAATGAATGAGCACAATCTTCAATTCCACAAAAGTGGCAGTCATGAAGAGCTAAGAGGTCCACCAAACCTGTCACTGAAAGCTCCACAGTCATCAAAACCCTAGCTTTATGCATTGATGTTCACGTCCTCAGTTATACCTACCACATATAGACACACCCTAAAAGTTGGTTCCATCTTATATTTCTTCTCCCGTGCTTTCTCTCCAGTCTCCCCTTATCAAAATCCACAATTCTTGCTTTGTTTTATATCCTCCAATGAAGCTGATCTCTAATAAATTTAAATGGCATTCTTGTTTTCTTTAAATCTGCTTACTTTTTTCTGAAATTTAAAAACTTCATGAAGTTAGGTTATTAGAATCGGAAAGAGCAATTATGTTGATGTATGAAAAATCCAATTCGCAGATTGCTTAACAAATATATTTGCACATGTATATATATATATATATCCCAAATAACTCTTATTATTACAAATAGCACGGATCAATTGATGACATAATTATTTATTTTTGCTCTTAATTTCCTTATCACAAGCACATGACAATTTTGAGGGTGAAACACAAACACATGTCAAAGTAAGAAAATTTAAGAAAAACACCATATAGATACGCTAATTATATTTAGCATTATGGATGTCTTCTGTTGGAAATTAGATATGGATTAGTAAAGCAAGAATTTGTGTCTAATCATCATAGGGAAAAGACTTATTAGTTCATAATAAGCTAAAAAGTTGGATCTTGCCACGAATAGAAGAAATGAGAGTGAGGACCCATGCCATGCACATAATTATAAGATGGTGAGATGTAGGTTTATATAACAATGTAAGAGCGAAAACACAAAAGTACAAAAACATATTGCTGGTCATCATTGCATGGGGGCGTCTTCTCACTTTCACTCGTATCTTAGCACCGAAAAAGCTTTCACTGATAGAAGAATAAAACTTGAAAAGATGTACTCTTCTTTTCGTCTTAACAAAAGGGGTACTAGACTATAACATTGCTCACCTACACCTCCAACTATATAAACATTCTCTATCTCAACAATTTAACGGTTTTTTCTTTAAATTCAACCGTCAACCTGAAAATTAGTCTACTATCATTAGATTATGAATGTGTTGATGATAATAATAATTTAGTAATTTAGGAAGTAACATATCATGTATCAAATTGGATATTTTAGCATATTGTAATTTCAAAAGCGATGTGTCATTTTTTAAAAAATATTTGCTAGACATTTTGTTTCTATTATTTATCACTTAGTCTATTAGAAAGGAAAGAAAGCAGCATTAAATGATAGGGAGTTTTTCAATAAATAAATTAATTTGAGACCATTGGTAAGTTAATTAGTTGCTTTGTATTATTGAATTTTAATTAATAAGATTTTATAACATATAATTTTACAGTTGTAAATTCAAGACTAGTTGTCCACATGTTGTAGATATGAGAAAAAAAGAAGAAATATATAAATATTTAAGAGAGTATATTTTTACAAAGGAGGAAGCATAGGAAGGACTTTAGTTTTGTAGATTGATGAATAAAATAAACAAATGAATAACTTTTTCTCTTTTTCTAACAAGAGTTAGCTTGTGAGGAACAATTGAAGTGCATAAATTTGTAGTTAAGAAAGTAATAGTTAAATGGTAAAATAAGGAGCGAAGGGGTCCTCCTCTTCTTCAAAAACGCATTTGGTCTCACCATCCCTATTTGCATATCGCATTTGTTCTTGAATCTCTTGCCCTCTAATTTAGAGAGAGAAACTACAAAAGAAAGAGAGAAAGAATCATGTTCCATGCCAAGAAGCCCTCTTCTATGACCCATGATAGACCCATGTGTGTTCAAGGCGACTCTGGTCTTGTTCTCACCACTGACCCTAAGCCCCGCCTTCGCTGGACTGTCGAACTCCATGAACGCTTCGTTGATGCTGTCACTCAGCTTGGAGGCCCTGACAGTAGTTCCTTCCTCTTACTTATACATCTCTTCATCAATGATCTTTCTTAATTAATTACAATTGTTTTAAAATTAAATCACTTGGGTGATCTTGTGTTTTTGATGATTAATCTTGCAGAGGCCACACCAAAGACTATCATGAGAGTTATGGGTGTGAAGGGTCTTACCCTTTACCACCTCAAAAGCCATCTTCAGGTCTGAACGTACAAATCTTATACTTACGAGATTGTTTGTTTGTTTTATTTTTCATTTTTATGCTTCTTTTGCTTTTATTCATATTAACTAAACACTTTTATAACGTTCTTGACATAGCTAGGTCCCCTTGGATTTTGTTTAATTGTCTTTTCATTTTCATCTTTAATTTTTTTCTTCTTTTCTTGATATTGTTTTAGAAATTCAGACTTGGAAAGCAACCTCACAAGGAATTCAATGATTATGGCTCAATTAAGGATGGTAAGCGAGGTCACTCTCCTCTCTTTTTTTTCCCACTTTATTCCAATTTTTTGTTTTTTTTTAATTATTTTTCCATCTTGTTTGGTCCCATGAATTTAATATTAAATGCAATCAACAGATATTTTTCTTAATTTGGTCAAGTAATTTATATATATATTCATGTTGTATTTGCATGCAGCTTCTGCTCTCGATCTTCAGCGAAATGCACCATCTTCTTCTGGCATGCTAGGCCGTAGCATGAATGAGTAAGCATCACATTTAAATTTTCTTTCAAGATAATTAAATAAAAAAAATTAAAGATTTTTGGCAATAGCCTTTCAAAAATTAATTATTTATTAATGTATATTTTTAAAAAACATAGCAAGAATTTAAAAATAGCCTGAATTTCCTTTTTTATTTTTTCTTCTTGTTTGGTGTGGGTGTTTGGCATGCATTTTCTTGTGGGAATATATGTGTGAAACTGTATATAACAGTAACTCACACATGGTTGATGCGATTAGGATGCAAATGGAGGTGCAGAGAAGACTGCATGAACAATTAGAGGTTAGTAGAGATCATTCCACCACCGAGCCTCCTAACAAAGGAGATTGAAACATTCAATATACTTATTCTTTTTATCTTGCGAAAATCCAATATTAATATAAGAAATCAGAGAATTATCGACAAAATTACTACGAGACTGAAGCACTCATGCATGCTCGTGCAGGTGCAAAGACACCTCCAATTAAGGATTGAGGCTCAAGGGAAGTACATGCAAAGCATGTTGGAGAAAGCTTGTCAGACTCTTGCTGGAGAGAACATTGCGTCCGGTAGCTACAAGGGAATTGGAAATCAAGGTGTAGTTACTGATCATATAGGAGCAATGAAGGAATTTGGTCACCTCAATTTCCCACAATTTCAAGACCTCAACATTTATGGACCAACTGACCAACTTGATCTTCAACACAACATGGACAGGCCAGCTCTTGATGGCTTCATGCCAAGCAACAACGACGTTTGTTTGGGAAAAAAGAGGACAAATCCTTACAGTGGAGGAAGTGGAAAAAGCCCTTTGATTTGGTCAGACGATCTTAGGTTGCAAGATTTGGGTTCCGCACCATCGTCATGTCTTGGACCTCAGGATGATCCTTTTAAAGGTGCTGATCAAACTCAGATTGCACCACCATCAATGGATAGAAGTACCGATTTGGATTCGATTTCGGAACTCTACGAAACAAAGCGGGTGCTTCAAGGTGATGCATTGAGTGACAAGAAATTTGATCAAGACACTAAAAAGCTTGAAAGGCCGTCGCCAAGAAGAACTCCACTTGGTTCCGAGAGGATGAGTCCAATGGTGAGTAATGGTAACATGCCACATGGACAAAACTCTCCATTTGGATGAAGCTGAGGAATTTACTAGCTAGATATATGTAAGTCACGATCATGACCACTTGATGTTATTTAATCAAGTACCAAATCTAGGGTTTTTTTTTTGAGAATTAGAAATTTATTATTATATTAGGGTTTCTACTTGAATGTGACATAAGCCATATATGGATATGGCAAACGAACTAGTGGCATTAACTAAACTCAAAGGTACATTTTGTACTTGATCATTATCTTCCTCGATCATTGTGCCTATTAATTCAATTGGTGGATGCTTTTGTTTATTTTTATTGTGATTGTATGGAAATGGAAACGAAAATATTAGAGGCTTCCCGGCACTTTTTTTTTTAACATGTGAGACCCAATACTAAAATCACATTCCATTTCAGTTATATATATTTACATTCCATAATAATTTTTTTGATAGTTGGTTCCATAAGTTTTTTCTTAATAAATTATAGTGACAATTATCATGGTCTTTGCCCCTTCATATTGAAGGAAATTTATGAGTGCATGAAGATTATCTTGTTACTTTTGTTTTCACCATGTTGAAATTCCAAAATAGTACTCATAAAATAGATTATTCAATTTCAAAAGGAAATATTCAAGATAAGCTCTCACGTTTTGGATGGAACTTAATAACAACCTTTCCTAATTTTGCGAATCAGAATTTTGATAACTTAGTTGTGATACAATCAAGATAATTTTTTCTTACAACTGCATGTTTGCAGGAGTTTCTGCAACCTTCTTTATCAGAGTATAATGTTTCTTTATTAGAATTTATAATTTTATGATTAATAATTAATTAATAATTTCTATTTACATATTAGAAATTTCTAAAACTTTAACACAGAAAAATTACACATTGGTAAGAGATGTTGCATCTTGATAAGTAAGTTTACAAGAACTCCTACAAATATCCGGTTGTAAGAAAAAAATTTATCCATACAATCATAGCCATATTTCAAAAATTAGAAATTTAAATGAAAGGAGGACTATTGATAGAAAATGTTAACATAAACAAGGATTCTTAGGTAGTTACTAGCTTGGACTAGAAAAAAAAAAGGACGGGTAGTTACTAACTGCTTATTCCTTGAAAAAATAAACTAGGAAAAGGGGAGGGAAAAAACAAGGAAAGAAGATAAATAAATTATTTGGTTAAATAGTTTTTTTATAATTTTTCCATGCATAAAAATTAGAAACAACTATATTAAGTGATAAAGGTTCTTTTACGGTTGCAAAATAATAATAATAATAATAATAATAATAATAATAATAATAATAATAATAATAATAATAATAATAATAATAATAATAATAATAATAATAATAATAATAATAATAATAATAATAATAATAATCAAGCATTCTAGACATTACTAATTATACCAAATTACACTATCGATAAAAGTGGGTCATCTTGTTGGTAATAATTACAAGAAAACTTTCATGATATGTTTGCTTTTGATGAGTTAGTTGATGTAAGTTAATTAGTTATTCATAGCATTGGAACAATCATCGGGAGAATGAACAGAAAATACTCTCCCATATGAAGGAAAGCATTATAGGGTTCCGGGAAGCAGACAAAAAAAAAACAGAATTGAGAATTAATTCGAAAATAATATATATTTAGAGGAAAAAGAGGATGAAGAATCGAATAGGCATATGGTCCAGAGTGAAGGAAGAGATCATGAACAGAACAGAACAGAGACTCCTTTTGGTTGAATGGAAGAATAAAAAATGTCCCAACAAAAATGAGCTTGAGAAACCGACAGAGGGTATCTATCTTTCATGCAACTCCTTTTTTCTTCTTTACTACTCCCTCCATTTTTATTTTTACACTCCGACGAATTTCTTTTGCTATCAAACAAAACATCACACATCCATGCAAAAGCATTCACCACTACATTTTGGCTGTTGATATTTTTTATTTCTAACTACCTATCGTAACACCATTCTACTAACTAATATCACTAAATATATACAAGTGTATTGGTTGATTTTACTTCTGATTATGACAATCCAATTCACTTTGCAACATCACTTACTTCAGATGTTTCATTAGAATTACTTAATATTGCAACTGTGATTCAGTTTTATATCAATTAATCATTGAATAGATATTGAGGTAGCTAGCTACTAGCTAAGCTAGATCGTCCATGCAGATCGAGATTTAATTTGTTGTAAAAAAAGGGAGGAGAAAAAGAAGAGGAGGGTGTATATATGTGTTGGAGGTGGTGTGATGAGTAGTGGCTTTATTGGTTGCAGAGAAATAAAATAGGGCACTGCAAGTTGTCAAGAAAGCTCTATCTCTCTCACAGTCACAGACACAAAGAGAAAGAAGAAAAGCTAATAAAGCCTAAAGTAGAGGAAGAATACAACGAACTCCCACGACTGCACATATCGAGGAAGCTTCTATCTTTATGAGCAGTGCTCTCTACCCAAAGTACTACGTAGCACTCAAAGATGAGTCTGTCTTTGTTGCTGTTGCCTTAAAAGTTAATGGCACATTCACATTCTAATCGACGGTTAATTTAATTAATTAATTATAAGAGTAATAAGTGTATATATGATGAGATTCAAGGCACAGTCTTTGAGTCTAAGTTGGTTGAAAGAAAAATAATCATATGATTTGAGCTCTAATTACAAGGCACTTTGGATTCTGTTTTAGATTTGGTGAAAAATAAACTGGTGCCCTTTTTCGAATTTTCACTAACAAAGTACAGTCGTCCCAGAAGCTTCTCTTGTCCCCATTTCTTTCATACTTTCAGGGGCATGCATTTTGAAAATCTGTCAGTGTTGCCTACACCCTGCATGCCCCCTCTTGCCATTGCTAGTTTAGGTCTCTCCCTTTACAATCAAACCATCCCAAAAAATGGAACACCAGTTTCCCATATGATAATATGCCTTTGGTTTCAACATGATGGAGTACAGGTTGAATGGTTAAAAATGTCGTCAGATTAATTCTTTAATAGGTAAAATTTCTTCAAACTGCAAAATGATACTTTTGTTCCTAAAAAATATCAAATTAATGTTTCATTTTGTTGTTTGAAATCTATTGGTAATTGTATTATTAGGTTTAATACTTAGGCTTCCCACTTCAAAGATAATATATGTATGACATCTGTTAATTTGATTGCCTTACATGCATTTTAAACACATTGAGGATGGATAACAAAATAATTAAAATCAAGGAGCCGCATATACATCATAATTTTAGCTATTAAGCATAGTAATTTCAGGTACAAGTATCCCTAATAAAATGCAGAGGAATGAGTCAAAGGGCATTTTAGTTCATCTGTCCATAAACCAGGTCATATTGGATGTTACATTGGATTAAGTATGGTGATAATTCCTTTTCACTTACTTGTGATGATGTATAAAGATGTCCACATTCTATCGTAACTTAGAATTGGTTAATAGCACAAGGTTGTCTCCTTCCTCAATGTAGTAGTCTTAAGTGTTTGAAAGTATCATGAATGGAGTTTTTTCAAGTGGATTTAACGTACCACTACTTTGATGGCTGAGAACTTTTTAATACATAGATTTATTACTGATAAAAAAAAATTCTAGCCGTTGAAGAGCGTGAATGCTGTTCACCATTACCATACTAGTTGTGTTAACTGTAATGTTCTTTTCTGGCCAGTATACTGAATGACAGGTCGAGAGAGATTCACTTCACCAAAACAAGATCGAGAGATTCTCTCTTTTTTTTTTTTTGGAACTGAGATCGAGAGATTCAGAGTTGGATTAATATAACAAAAAATTTGATAGAATTGTTAATCCTAATGTGAGTGGGCCTTGGGAATAATATAAAAACATTGGGCTGGAGACTGGGCTATCATCTATTATAAACTTATAGTTATATTGATGTCCAGGCCTTTCATGGAAGAATGGCCTACCAAAACTGTACAAATGCATTTCTCATCCAAATTTCCACAATTGCTTCCTCCATTTTGATACGAATTTGTATACCGTGTTAAAATCTTGTACCATAAGAAAATATTTTTTTTTATAAATCGGTAATTTTATTAGTCCAAACTACACAAAGTGGATAATAAGAGCTTGTAAAGCAAGTAAAAATTCGTCACTAAAAATAAAGAGTCCAATAAATAAAGTATAAGCAAATACTTGATGCAAATAAATAATCAATTGTTTAGTTTCATCAAGTACTTATTACGATTTAATGGTGCTAGATCATGATGTTGAGTGGGTATTTAACGGAATGAATTTAGCGAAAATTTATCAAAGACCATATCTGATGTCTGATGTGGTAGTATAAATATTAGACATTTTCCTGATATTGTTAAAAACTTAGGATAAAAATAATAAAACGAGTAAATGTCAAAGATCTTAATGTCATCAAATCACATACACTTGTTACCTTCCAATTATTGGCAATTGTTTCTCCCATATCTTTGTCCCCCAAAATCCTGAACTTAAAAATTGGCCAATCAACACATAAGATTTGTTGTTGGAAAGTTCATCAGGATAATTCAGTGACGGCGCTGTTGGAGCATGTTCCTACTCATAATTCCACTCGTTTATATTTTCCTATAAGAATATAATTTCCTCTTCTTTTATAACCCACCCGTCAAGAAATTAAAAAAAGACAAAAATAAAAATCCAAATATATAACACCGTTCGTCATTACTTATCCAAAAAAAAGGCAGCGTTCATTTCCTTATTCACCTAATGTTGAATTTGCATTCGATCTCCAATGACTTGAAACCAACTACTTACCAACTATTACAACCTGCATTTCTAAATTAACTAGACTTATACCACCACCAGTGCAATTATAAGTACAAGTTGCAGCCCCAGAAAAAAGAAAAAAACTAAGAGTTGATCAACAATAGTCATGACTGGATTTTTTGTTCGACTTTGTGATGATAAGTACTCGTTGTCATTTAAGCTATTCATCTGATTATGGGGAGGCATCAAATATTTCAGCAGGAGGAATGAAGGAATCGATGGAAAGTCCAGGCACATTAAACACAACATCATAAATCCTCCACACCTCTTCCATCCTAGTCCTGCTATGTTGCACCGACTCTTCCTCGAACCTAAACACAGTCGCCACGGATCTTCCTTGGTGAGCTATCAACACTCCGTCGACGTCTCTGTAGTCTCCGATGCTACTTCCTATTGTCGTCTCCCAGTAAATGCTGTCGTTCTCTGT
>CAODLS012597348.1:0-10635 GCA_948243855.1 Flueggea neowawraea
GACACTACTTTTGCATGATATGTGGCCGGTTCTTTGCGATGAATTACAACATATATTGTAGTGTTTTAAGTGCCTAAAAACTTTGAATATATTAGAGGACATTAGGGTTTTATTTAAGTAAAAGTTCGGCAGCAAAAACAAGTGCAGCAAAATCGAAACTATTCTTCCAACACACAACTCTCTTCTCTTCTGTTCAAGGTCCAACCGAATTTGAGAAAGAAAAATAGAAGCTAAACCCTTTCTTCTTTCCTTCTAAGCCTCCATAATAACCTCTGGTTATAGCTTAAAGAAAGAAACATCATTCTCTTTGTTCAGAGCCAAAGCCGAATGCCCTGTTTTGTTTGGACAGATTTTGTTGTTGCTAGCACATCCCCTTAACCACATAGTTGTGTGTGTGTGTGTGTGTGAACGTAGAGAAGAGTAGCGATTCACAGTCCTTTTCATTGGCATCAAGGTGAGGGGAAATGTACCTTAACTTTGTTTCGGTACGGGCTCTATTGGTGATTAAAATTCGACACACATAGTTCAAGGAGAAGGTATAAATTCGACATACTTATTGTTCCTTGTTATTATGTTTTGATTGTGATTTTTCATGAGTGCATCTTGGCTGGTTTTCGATGAAAAATTGTTTGCTTCCGCTGTGTTAAAACTCTGGTTATGTGCATCGAAACCCTATAGTTAGCGCCCAATAGCATCTGCATCACCTTTCCGAGCACCCATATATTATTAAAATAAAAAGAAATCAATACAAATAGTTCAAAAATGGAGACTAAATTAAACGATAGTTCTTCTTAGAAGAGAAGTCATCATAAACTAGGTGGCTACAAAAATTTGGAAAAGAAGGCCACCCATGAAAACCCTGGTTACGAGTACAAAATTTGGCAAGCCTATCAGCAACCATATTCTCTTCTCTATACAAATGGGAAACCACCACATTCATATTATTAATCTGGCTAAGAAAATCGGCCCACTGAAGACGACAACACCAAAGAACCTCAAGTGACCGACTCTTGAAAAGTGAAACCACAAACATAGAGTCACTTTCGAGCCAAAGATTATGTCATCTACACTCGACAGCTTTTGCAATGGCAAACATAGCAGCTTTGAGTTTCGCAAAAAAATGATGATAAAATCTCGGTAGAGAAAGCAAATGCTCCCTGGAGAAGTCTATAAGATTTCAAAAAATGGCACCTGCACCTAAAATAACACCACAGGAACCATTTTCGGTGCCGTCCTTGGGGTACCCGAAGGTAAGTAACTCAAAAAAGCACGCCAACCCACCATAGAACGAGTTGGAGGAATGAACCTTTTCCACCAGAAACTATTCCAAGATGCAACTTCCCTACTACCGTTAAGAAGTCAGTAATACCCTTTGACAGTAAAATTACCGTAGAATAATGCCAGATACAAATATCCGAGCTTTCCTGCAAAAGTTTTAACTGCCTAAAAGCCTGCTTCACCTCATCTCCCAACAAATCCGGAAATATTTTAGCTCAGATTTGACTGTGATGAACCAACTAGATTGTTCTTTCAACTCCGCAAATATGCGTCTTAAAGAAGACCATACTGTAGAACGGAAATAAGATGTCAACTAGATTGTTCTTTGTTTTTACATAACTTTTTATTTATTTTTGCATTGCGTAACCATAGAATTTGATTCAAACAAGTTTGATGGTATTAATTAAGGATAGTATATTTAATGATAAGAATAATATTAATAATATATAGTATATTCAATGATAGCATTCAATTAAAGAGGTTGAAGATAGTATTGTGTAATCTATAGTTTCGAGTGGGACACAATAAATATTATACATACATAAAAGAAAGAGGAGCAAGGAAATTATTGTTGCCCAAGTGTAACAACTGAAGATTGGTGTTGGGATGCGTTCCAGGCAAATTTCAAGTTGAATTTGAAACACAAGACAAGAGTGAAGATTGGAAAGAGGTCACCTGGTTTTAAATTTTGAATGTGATGTATTTTAGGGGAAAAATTTGTGTGTGCTTTGTCTGTTTCTCTTCCTTAACCCTTAGGCTTTATTACGTGAATCACCCTTTAGGTTTTAGCTTATAAACATTTGGTTTCATTGTACTTAACTCAAACTATATTAATCGCTCAAAACTCTTATTTTGGGTTCGCCAATGATAAGAGTGGATTAAAATATGATCCGCTCGATTTGTTACACTCTTTTTTTGAATTACTTTGCCGGTCCATGGATTTTTCTTTTCGAGAAATGGTACCAATACTCTTTTGGTCACTCTCCTCTATCACCTCCATCGGATTGATCTAATTTATTATTTTTTTATTTACTCTTTTCTTTTCTTTTTTTCTCTCCTTATTTATTTATTTATTCGCTCTTGAAAGTGAATAAAAAATAAATTAACCAATTAGAAGAGGAGTGTTGGCAGTATTCCTCCTAAAATTGGCTTAGGTGCTGATGGAGTAATCGTTGGGCAATTACATGTTTTCCCATTAAAGTTTTAAAAAATGCACATGTATTGCTCTTTTTTTATTTGCACGCGTACCAGCCCAATTTTTATATTTGTGAGGATACCCAAAATTTAAAATGTAAACTGCACAAAAACCATATTCACAAAAAATACCAGTTAAATATAACCTGAATACAAGTTGAATATTATACACCAGTTAAATACCATTTGAATACCGATTGAATATCATAATAATATTTTGTAAATTTAAGATAAAAAACTGAAACTAATAGAATTTCAGTTGAAAAACAATTGAAAACCAAGAGATTTATGCAAAATATGTATAACAAAAAAAGAAAAGGTGAATGTCAAACTATTCAATCGATATTTAATCAGTTTTTAGATAGCATTCGATTAGTATTTGAAAAGTTTTTACAAAAGGATTCGATTGGTATTCAAAACTGTCACGACCCCGAAATTGGATCATGATCGGCGTACGAAGTGAATAGTCTAAACAAGCTCGACCCATTTCGCACAAGCCTCAACGTACAGAACTGACACCCAAAAACGATTTATTTCGAACAACTAAATAGAAATCCAAATTTTAATAGTAAAATAAATAACTATAAAATCGAAATACAAAATAATATTTATAAGTAAAATTAAACAAGGAAATAGCAAATACAAATACATAAACCAGCAGATAACTAGGTGTGGAACAACTAACATAACCATAAAAGAGCAATCACTATCAAAAGAAATGTCTCACTGAGCGTCAAACCCAAAATGATCGTTGAATGCCAAAAATATACCTGAAAATGTTAGTGGAGGGGGGTGAGATAAATCTCAGTAAGGGACGATGACACACAAACCGTTTCAAAATATTTTCGAAAAATACTACATACACATATATATTGTATAATATTAGTATATACTCGTATATATATAGATAATAGTTCAAAAATTTATTTCAAAATCCTTCGCAAACAAGACAAACAACAGACAATCACACGGATTAAATAAATAAGTTCGATAAATTATTTTATTTTTAAAATAATTACTGAAAAAAATTAAAAACCTGGCGGAACCAAAATCGTATAATAGCATTTTAGAAAAACGTTTCGAAATCTTTCGCGAACAAAGTATACAACAAGCTATCTAACATAATGTTTGTTTCCGAAAGTATTTATTAAAATATTAATAATACTAATAATAATAGAAATAATACTGACGGGACTAGGATCAGACAAATGGAGTCACTTAGACTTAATAATGGCAACTTAGGCACAGGGTACTACCACTTAGGCAAAGATAATAGCCACTTAGGCAAATAATGAACATTGGTATAGCAAACGCTATGATCCTCGGAACTAAGTGTCCCGTATGAGAAACATTTACGTATGCAGAAAGCTTATATAAATATATTTAAAACCAAACGAGCATACATAACAAATAATTATTTTACAAAAAAATATATTTAATATTTGTTTATATATATATATATATAAGACATCAAAAACAAAATACTAAATAATTTAAAACCAGACATTATTCTTATTTCAAAACATATTTTAAAAATAAAACAAAGTGTTTATTATAATAAATATAATAAACTTTAAACAGATTATTTATTTTAGAAAACACAATAATCTTCAGAACAAACTTTTCATAACAAAGGTTTCATATAAGTTATATTTTAGGATATCCTATCTTTTAATTATTTTAGACATGACAAAAATAATAGAATTTCAGAAGACACGATCTAGGTGTGTAAAGCGGCTATCACACTCACCAGGACGCCGAACTAATAATCAAACTCACGGTCCACCGATGAATGGTTGTCACCTCGAAACTAAGCAGAACTGAAAAAAGAAATTTATCCCATTGGAATCACACACGATAACTGTGGCAACACAGAAAATGTATAAAATGCAAATGCAGAATAATAAAATCATAAAATGCTAGAAATCTTATTTTAATCAAAGATCTAACTCTCTAATCTCGAAAATCAAACTCTATATAAAATTATAATTCAATCTCTTAACTTTTATAAAATTATATTTTAGCCTTTTAGATCTCGTAAAATTCATAAGTCGTTTGACTTTTCAAAATTTATAATCAATCCTTTAAGTATTTTAAAATTACAATTTATCCTCCATTCTCCTGAAATTACAAATTTTTCCTCCATCTTCTAGAGTATAAAAATCCTTCCTAAATGTAAAATATTAGGCCTATTACTCAAATTATTCTGAATTATGTAAAATTATGTGGTTGGTCCTTTCGATAGAAAATCAGACAAAATTGTCCTTAAACCTGAACCGATCGTGACCCATTGTTTTCAACCACACCTATCGACTCACAACAGTCCCATGAGCTGAAATCTACCATTGGTTCATCCAAAAACATCAACAAACCTTTCAAATAATCCTTCCAAAATTCGGACCAAAATAACCCATTTCACCAAAATCATCAAACCACCATTTTTAAGTTAGATTCATGTTCTCCCAACTGCAGTCCATCAAAATCCAACAAAAGCAAGCTTCAATCCGTCCAGAATCTCCTCCAAAAATTGAATTTAAGCTCTGGTCGAAACCATAAAAACCCGAAAATTCAAATGAAATAAAACAAGAAATAAAGAAAAGAATCATCATAAATTCATATTCTCACCTTGATTAAAGGAAAAAAATGAACACGTGGTAGTGAAGAGAATCGGGTTTTGGAGTGAAGAAGAAGAGGAAGAACGAAAGAAGAGAAGTAAGGAAGATAGAGAGTGTCCTGTTGTGTTTTAAAAGAAGACACGAAACGACGTCGTTTCGTTTGCAAGAGAGAGCCGAGAAACGCACATGTACGAACATCACCGGAATCATGTAAAACGACTTGTAGTTTGGAACAAAACGACAAGGCTCACGTTTTCAGAATTAGAACATGCGTTTTTGGGCAATTGTTCTCACCAAAAATGATTTCTTTTAATTTCAATCAACCTCTACTAAATTCCAAAAATTTAAATCACTTTCAAAACACCCACATAATATTTAAAACACAAAATTAACCACTCAAACATCACCAATTAAATTCAAAATTTAACAGAAATTTACCAGAATAATTAATCAAAAATAACAAGGTATTATATACTTCTTCCCTCAAAAGAAATTTGTCCTCAAATTTTTAGATAAACCAGATCAAAACTAAGATTAACCTAAATCTCCAAATCAGGATCTAACCCAGAATCCCAAAAACTATTAATTAAAATTTAGATCTTCAAATTAGAATACCCAAAAATTCAGATACTAAAATCTTACTAATGTTCTTACTCACTTGATCCCCAAAATGCATACATAAAAAAAGGATGCAGACTATGTAGAATCAGAGACATATGTTATTGAAGATGGAAAGATAGAGACAAAATATAGAAACAAAAATGATAACAAATCTCCAAGAATGCATCCGGATCCGATTCCAACCTTAACATATTCAAGAACGTCATCCAATCTTACAGTCTAAAGCTCAAATCATATTTCTCTAACCTCCAACAATCATTACCAAACATTCAAATTCGGCCAAAAGATTAATTCCGGGATTGAAACATAAACATGATGAAAACAAGGGATTAGAGATTCGATTTTACCTCCATAAATATTTAGGAATGGATGAGGAACACTGAAAAAAATATTCAGACGAGTTGGGAGAAATTCTTGGTTAGAATATAGGATAGAAAGTAAATGGATACTCAAAATACAGAGACATAAAGCAAAGAATACTCATTATCTTATGATATCCAAAACTTATAGCCCTATCAGGTTGAACTCAAAGTCCTAGACAAAGCAGAACAGAAAACCTACAGAAGGTACTAAACACCAAAATGACTATTCGTCAGATCATCTTCAATATTTCAAAATCAGAAATCAAATCTAAATCAGAACAAAATCTTTTCAATGATAAAGAGACTAACTAAGAATATACCCTAACTACTCAAGGCTAGATATGCAAACATGTAGCAAAGAATACATAAAATACAGAGAAAGAAGACATAATACACTTCCCTACACATTTACAGAATCAAACCTAAATTCCCAAATCAGATCAAATTTTACAACTCAAACAAACTTAACACAGAAGGGTCAACAATCACGCTACCAAAATTTCAAACTATTTGTACTCGATTACACTGACAACCAGAGGTAATTATGGAAATGCGTGCACAAAATAGGAGGTATATAATTATGCATTAGTGGAATCAAATGAGTACAGACTTCTGCATTGCATTTTATATTAGAAGGCAAAACAAACGTAACTTCAACAGATACGAAACTGATGTAAGATAGATTTCCTAAAGAATACTTTAACAGAATGTTAGAATGCACATAGACAAATTGAGGTACCAACTTAAGCATAACTTATCTTTCATTTAAATCTCTAATTTCATGCTTATCCATGGCAATCACGAAATCTCAGAATTCATATTTAGCTAAAATATAGCTACTCAGAAGTGGCAAAGCTTCTAAGAATTTTCTAATGAATATACCACTAGCCTAACATATCTAATAGAATATGGCACATAAAAGAATGTGCAACACTGAAATCAAACAATATGTATAAAAAAATATACAAAAGTTCAAAGAAAATATGTAGAAGTCCAAAAAGACATGCTGAAGAATATAGAAATATACAAAAATTCACAAAAGCTTCAAAGAAAATGTATATTGAAGGACACCGAAGTATACAAAAGTCCTAAAGGATCTATGCAAAAAATATACAGAAGTTCAGGGGTAGAAATGTCATGACCTGTTTTCAGACCATGAACAGCATATGAGGCAAACCGTCTAAGCGAGCCCGGACCATCTCGCACAAGCCTTGGAGTTCAAACATTCTACCCAATTTATCTGATTTAAACAGTTATCAAACCATTTATAAGTATAAAACATTTTTATTTTGGAATCATATATATGTATATAATAAGTTATACCAAAGAAGATCATAATATCATATAAATAAATATAAATCCAAAAGACAAAATGTGCCCCAGTAACCCAACAACATCCCAGTGTAGAGTTCTAAACTAAAACAAAAGGAGCTCGAACCAAAAAGGGCATTCACAATCAACTGGAACGCCTCACTAGGGTCAAGATGTTGGACAGTTTCCAAATGCCAAAAGAGAACTTGAGAAATAAGATAAGGAACAGGAGACAAAAAATAGAGAAAAGGGGTAAGAATCCCTAGTGAGAAAATGATACTCCAGAGCGGCTCTAGGCTTTGTCAAAAAAATTTGAAAATGTGTCAAAACTATTTCGTATACAGATATAAGTGTATATACATATACACGCTAATACCAAATATTAGTTCAGAAATCCATTTTCACAGACGTTCGCATCGAAAGTAAACAACAATAAGATACATACTGAAAATACATTTTTCATATAATGTATATCGAAAACGAAAGTGGATGCCAGACTTGAAACTGACAGATAAATATAATAAGGTGGACTCTGCCACCATATGAAACTCAGTACATGTGTCTGAATGGACACATGACTACCATAAACCCTGGTAAGTGAGTCTTGACTGTACATTGATATACCAAAGACTACGTTTACCCTACGTAGTACATGTGTCCCACATCAAAGTATACATATATAGAAATCATACATGCCAAATTGAAATCATTTTAGTGAAAATATTTATATGCCTTATATAAATATTCGATAGCTGAAGCTGAGTAATTCGCATAAAATATTTATATATCAAATATAAATATTAATTTCAGAAACGAAAAACAAGAATAAATAATCACATAATCTAGATTATTAATTAACCAAGCCATTAGTTAATCCATTTTCCAGAGATGTGACAAACAAAACAAAAATATATAATTTAGGAGATACAACCTATGTAACTGTCATCTCACTCATCTGGTATCCAAAGCTAAGGATCCAGTAAAGCATTACTAGTAGGTGTCTGCTCGCACTGGTAGGAACAGAAAGCTAAAATAGATATGGATACAAACATAACAAATGTCAAAACATGCTATTGTGGCAATACCGGATGCATGATATGCAAATGCAGATGTTGACACTCGAGGACACTGAAAAACCTATATCGAATAGAAATCCCTCACCTTAGACCCAAAATCTGAAATCTGTGTAATATTTTAGTTTGGTCCCCAACCAATATAAAATTAAGTTTTAATCCCCAAACTTTTTAAAATTTACCAATTAGTGCTCAAGGATTTCTACTAGTCCTCCAAGTAGTTAAAATCTCCAAATAAGTCCTCTAACTCTTAGAAACCACCAAAATACAAAAATTACAAAATTGGTCACCCAAACCCATGACTTACTCGAGTAACACAAGATGCTTACTTGAGTAATCCATGACATGGATTACTTGAGTAACACCAACTGTTAACTCGATTAACCTAAGGCTTTGGCTAACTCGAGTTAGGCAAATAACTTACTCGAGTAAGTCACATACCCAAAAATTTTCAGAATTTGATCTACTCGGTTTCACCAATAGAAATCATGCCTAAACACCTGCATTGCCTATAATCAACCTCCTGAACACTAATATATGATTGAATCCATCAAAATAACTCAAAATCATCCAAGATCGACCAAAAAATGAGATGATGTAAACCCATTTATGAACATCCTTAGTTCTTGTGATTTCAAGCTTAATCTAAGTGCTTTTAAACTCCCAAAGGTACGATTTAACAACCCTAAACAATGCTTACGACAATAACATCCTGAAATCAAATCTATAAACATTTTACCCAAAACCCTAGTATGAACAATCTTGAATAAATGAGGAAAAAGAGGTGTAAGAGTGTAATCTTACCTTAATATACGAAGGATATAGGATCACCATAGATGAATTTTGGGCGAAATGGGAGTGATTTAAGTGAGAGAAGAAAGGGTGAGGGGAATGAGTCGGTGGGGGTATATATAGACCCCTGCCCAAAACGACAAATCGTTCAGCTCTCTCCATGGCTTACTCAAGTACGAGCTGGCTTTATTCGAGTTACAAATTTTCCAACTCGAGTTGAATTACCCAAAAAATAATCCCAGAAGCATGGCTTACTCGAGTAACCAAATGGCTTACTCGAGTAATCCATACCCTACTTAACTAGGGTAGACCCAAATGGCTAACTCGAGTTATCCATGGTCCAAATTACTTAAGTAACACCTCAACACTTACTTGAGTAATCCCACCAAAAATCACTTATCACCCATTCAACACTCCATCAACCAAGATCGAAACAAGATCAAATGGAAAACTACAGAGGTCCTATCAGAATCTGAATGAAATTCAGAACCATTAGCGAGAAATGGATAAACCGTATAGTCATTAGTAGATAAATGACGATTTCATCTTGAAATGTCATCACGGCTTGAGTGTGAGACCGTGGATTTACAACCTTAGCCAGTGCAAAATGCACCATTCTCCAATGAACTCCAAGATCATTTTGATCATTTTGAGACTCCTTACAAAATTCCTTCAAACCATATTTCTTGAAATTTGAAATCAAATCAAAACCCCCTTCCTTCAAACTTCTAAAGTCAAATACTCGGCAATCCGAGAAACTACACAACTCCAAATTCTGATATCTCTTAAAAGCAGCAAGCTCTACAAACCTATCAAAATCGAAGTCCTCTATAACATTATACTTCCTAGTCCTCTTGGACAAGGGAGGAGATTTCTTACCTTTTGCCTCCAATTTGATAATTTTTTTTCGGAGCGAGGCTATTTGGTTCCTTTAGATGACTCACCCTTCACGGGGGAAGCAATCTCCTAAGCTTTCTTTGATTTCTTCTTAGAGGGTTTCTTCATTTTGAAGAATTTTGGACGGAGTACAAACAAGGGTTTGTTTTAGGTTTTGAGAGAATTATGAATTGAAACGATTTAGGGAGAGAGAGAGAGAGAGTAATCTAAAGTGAAGTAGAAGTGATTTGGTAAAACTTGGGGAGAGAAAAATGTTTGAGTTATGTCGAGCTAAGTGATTTAAGCAGGATTTTGTGTTTTTAGGAAATAAAAATTTAGGCGAGATATTTAAGGTTTTGATATGTACAACCATCAACGCGCGCATTTGGTAACTAACGCGAGTTAATATTGTTGGAATCAGTGACACCATACACCTATCGGAAAACAAAATTTTTTGTCACGAACTCCACCAAGGATCCAAGCAATTCGATAAGACCAACTAAAGAACATTTG
>CAODLS012598298.1:0-10954 GCA_948243855.1 Flueggea neowawraea
ATTTTCACTCAATTTAATTTCACAATACACCTCAAAAATTATATTAACACCCAAAAAAATATTAACACTCCAAAAATATCATTAATTAATGATATTTTAAATTAAAATTAATCCTTCAAAAATAATTAATTCGAAAAAAAATTTAAATGGAAAATTTACCCAAAAATTAGTCAAAAATATTCAAGTTATTACATTTTTAGTGGGCATAATTAGAGGTTCTTGTCCTGTATATTATTAAGTTGTCAGGTAATTAATATAGGGATGAAAAATATAATCAATTTATATCTTTTACCGGCTAATAAAGCATATCTAACCCATAGTTATTGATATATTATTGATGAAAAAATTAATTATAATTTAATTCTACCAAGAATTTTAAAATTTGAAGAGATGATCACCGTAGTATAAATGGACCAAATAATGGTGATTAGCATATTTTGATCCTTCACAAACCAAGAAAGTTCTTTAACTTTATAAGTTTTTTGTTTTTTTTTCCTGGAATATAATCTTTTTTTGTTATTTAATTAACCAGTCTTCATTAAATATAAAATATATATGTGAGGGACCAAAGAAAAAGTGGCCAAGAAAGAATATGGCTTAAAGGGACATTTTGATTTGTTTTTTCTATTTATGGGTTCTCATCTATCCTCAATTTCAGTCACTAAAGATCTCTGTAAAACTATTCGTTGGGTGCCACCATAATCGTCGGTGTCTTCGAAGGCAGAGAGAGAGAGAGAGATCGCGAAGGTGGACAATGGATGAGGAGGATGTGGTGGAGTTGGTACTTGATAAGGAGTGGTGAAAGTAATAAATGAATTGCTGGTAGACGAAGATAAAGAAGGAAAGACAGTGGGGGATGAGAGAGATTTTAGGATCGTGACTTCTCTTTCTTAACATGTAGCTTGTTTGTAACAGTAAATTTAATCAACAATTGTTTTTAAGTGTAAATAATTTTTGTTAAATTACATTTTTATGATCTATAAATTGCATTTTAAAATGATTTATGAAGAGACTTAATAAAATGTATTCCTTCATGAATTGATTTATGAAGTGACTTAACAGACAAGGAATTGATTTATGAAGTGACTTCATAAAATCTCTGTAAAACTATGAAGGTGGATTAATTATAAATTGAGATAGATTAATTAGTTGAAGGATTAGATGAGTAAATCACATAATTAAAATGTAAATAATGGTTTATCTAAGAACTCTCAGTTTTTTCTATAAATATCCTTCAACTTCAATAATGAAGCACAACACTCAATCCTGAAACTTTGTCAAAATAGTGATTTGAGTGTTGGAGAATTTTCAAAGATCAAACCCTGTCCTGTTTACCCCCTTCTTTGTTTTGCAAGATGGTCTGGAGTTCTAACCCATGATTTAAAAATGTTTTTCACAACTAAGTGGTTATGACAATCTGTTTTCTATGAAATTTGAATCCAGAACTTGACCTATAAATTATTACTTGTTTACCAGTTGAACTACCTTTCATGAGTTATTGAGATTCATTTTAATAAATATAAATTACATTTTCTAATCTCATGAACCGACTTTGTTTTAAAAAATGATTAACTTTTGGATACAAACTCATGATATAAATAGAGTTGTGTTAATTATGAGGATTAATCAGTTACATTAATCACACTTATATCACTAAACTATATCCAATATGATAAAATTATTGCATATAAATACAAATTGTGTTGATTAGGTTCAATTAGTTAGAAAAATACAACACCAAATACTTTCTAAGTACATATACAATACAACCCTTCAGATGCGGTAAGAGTGATCAATTTATAGGGCACCATATGTAGTTTTGGAGAGAGAGATCAATACGACCCTCCAATGCATTAAAGGGTCAATTTCTGTGGTAATGTCCAACTATGATTGGCAATTCACACCCAATTTTTCTATTCATAATGTTGCCACTTTGTAATGCCTAATTGGTTTATTATTAAATATAAATCACGTTTTGTCTTTTCATTAACATACAATGTTGTTTGATTAATTTAACTTATACATATCTCTTCTTGCTGTCCAATAGTTAACAAGGAATCAACTCTTCTTAATTTCGTTTTTCATTTTTTGTATTTTTTGAGAACATAACATTCTTGTTCGAAGCTTGTCATTTTTTGGCCTATAGTAAAGATAAATTTAAGAAAATTTAATCATTTTCATTTTAAATTTGATTCCAATTAGTAAATCAAATTGATGATTTTTAATACTAAAAACAATTTAATAGTACTAAACTATAAATTGATACTGAAAACAGTTGTCATAAAATTGGATCTAACTCCATCTTGAAAGAACTTGTAGAGGGAATTAAGGTCAATTCCAATATTATCGAACTTACGTAGCGCAATATTGAGGCTTCTAAAGATGCCAGCCTTCTAGGCCACCCGCAAATGCCCAGTCTTACAAACTTCACTTTCTAAATGCCCCTTTTTTGAGCTTGAGGAGGGTGTTACAATCTCACATTGCCTAAAAGAGAATGATCTTTTAAGTTTATAAGTTAAAGACGAATATTCTCCTATAAAACACTTTTTGAGATGGAATTAGATCCACTAATGTGCACGTAGCAAATAGTTGTTTGTTTTCCGCTATAAGGGGATCAAAAATTATGTACTACAAAATTATATAAAAAAAAACTTGCCAGAATTTTTGTTGTTGTTCAAGTGTTTTGAGTAAAGCACTAAACGTCAATTATCCGATGAATTACATTAATTAATTATACAATGTACTAACAATTATTATAATCCATTGATACTTTATCATTGTGTATGCAAGTATTAAGTAAGCTTCATCCAATAATAACATATCATTTGCATAATAACATATCCAATTTCTTATTAGTAGCCGGCTTGTTAGTCAAATTAAAATAGTTTAACAAATAAAAATTTTAAAAATAATATTCTTAAATAATAAAATGAAATATTATCATAATATCGAAATACAAAATAAATATTTATAAGTAAAATTAATTAATAACAAAGTAATAGTAAATACAGATCCATAACTCACAAATAACCCGATATGGAGCATCTAACAAAACAGATAATCTAGGGTCCGAATAATAGAGCACTCGATGCTGACAAATGTGTCTCACTAAATATCTGGATGCCAAAAATTTCTGAAGATAAAAATGAATCACTTGAAATATAAAATAAAAATAAACAAGAAAAAGAAAAAAAGGGTCAGAACCCAGTTAGGAATAACACTCTAGAGCAGCTTCAGGCCTAACTTAAACCGTTTAAAAATATTTTCATAAAATATCATACACACATGTATATATTGTATACTATTAGTATACACTCGTATGTCTACAAATAGAAATTCAGAAATTCCTTTCGAAATGCTTTGCAAACAAGGTAGATAGCAGACAATTACAAGGATTAAATAAATAAGACAGATAAAATATTTATTATTTTATTTTTAAAATAATTACTGAGAATAAAATTAAAAACTTGACGGAACCAAAATTAAACAAATGGAGTTATTAAGACTTTAAATATATAATATTTAAAAAAATGCATTTTCAAATCATTCACATCCAGAGCAGACAACATATAATTAGACATTATCATTTGTATTAAAAGTTTATATATTTATATATACATAACAAAATCAGACAATGTGACCAGAATCAAAATCAAAATCATGCGTGGACTACTGCCATTAGAAAATAGCTCACATGTGTTAACATTTGTTAAACTGTTTTAATTTGACTAACAAGCCAGCTACTAATAAGAAATTGGATAGATGTTCTGTTCTCCGAGGAGAACCATCTAAGAAAGCCCGACTGAAATATTTAGGGATAGGTGCCACGACTCAAAAATGGACCATGACCGGCGTACGAGGAGAACCGTCTGAAAGAACCCTACCCATTTTGCATAAGTCTCGGAGAACAGAACATCTATCCAATTTCTTATTAGTAGTCGGCTTGTTAGTCAAAGTAAAACAGTTTAACAAATAAAATTTTTAAAAATAATATTCTTAAATAATAAAATGAAATATTATCATAATATCGAAATACAAAATAAATATTCGTAAGTAAAATTAATTAATAACAAAGTAATACTAAATAAAGATCCATAACCCACAGATAGCCCGGTGTGGAACATCTAACAAAACAAATAATCTAGGGTCCGAACAATAGGGCACTCGCTGCTGACAAAAGTGCCTCACTAAGTATTTGGATGCCAAAAATTTCTGAAGATGAAAAGGAATCACTTGAAATATATAATAAAAATAAACAAGAAAAAGAAAAAAAAGGGTCAGAACCCAATTAGGAATAACACTCTAGAGCGGCTTCAGACCTCACGTAAACCGTTTTAAAAATATTTTCATAAAATATCACACACACACACGTATAGATTGTATACTATTAGTATACACTCATATATCTACAAATAGAAATTCATAAATTCCTTTTGAAATGCCCCGCAAACAAGGCAGATAGCAGATAGTTACACAGATTAAATAAATAAGACATATAAAATATTTATTATTTATTTTTAAAATAATTACTGAGAATAAAATTAAAAACTTGACGGAACCAGAATTAAAAAAATGGAGTTATTAAGACTTTAAATATATAATATTTAAAAAAAATGCATTTTTCAAAACGTTTACATCCACAGTAGATAGCATGCAGTCAGACATTATCATTTGTATTAAAAATATATATATTTATATATACATAATAGAATCAGACAATGTGACCAGAATCAGAATCAAAATCATGCGTGGACTACTGCCATTACAAAATACCTCACATGTGTTAACTAGACATATGGTTACCATCTTACCCTGGTAATTGGGCATTCACAATGTTATACCAAAGACTACGCTTACCCTCGTAGCGTAAGTGTCCTGAGTCAGATTAAGTAAATTAATAATATTTCAAACCAAGCAGGCATGCAGATCAAATAATTGTTTTACAAAAATATATATTTAATATATATTAGAAATCAGAACAAAATATTGAATATTTTTAAATACTGAACATAGTTCTTAGCCAGAAAATATACCCATATTCAAATGGAAAACTTAATATAAAAAACATAATAAATCTCAGAAACCAAATACTTAGAACAAAAATATACTTATTTGAGAAACATTCTTAAATTCAGGCACAAAACTTATTTTAGAACATAACATTTATTTTAGAAAACAAAATGATTTCCAAAACAGATTTCAATAGCAAAGATTTCACGTAGTTCAGATTTTAGGATTTTTCTATCCTTCAATTATTCCAAATTACATATAGAGGTCAGACACATCAAAAACATATCGAGTTTGAAAGACACAACCTATGTGTTTGAAGCTGCTATCGCACTCACCTGGACGTCGAGCTAAATAATCCAAGTCATGGTCCAGAACAGATTTGGCATCACATAGTTTAGTAACCATAATTCATTCATTTCACACACCAAATTAAGTTTTGTAAACTGATTCAGAAACTAAACACATATATATTTCTAATGGTATAAATCAAGTTTGCCAATTCCATCTATACAAGGTGCAGTAAATTTAGAAATTTAGACCGCAAACTGAAACAGGGCAGACATACCTTTTCCCAGTGTTTTGTTCATATTTTACTCCATACAAATCCAAATTAGGAATGGTTTGTTGTTTTTGAAACTAGATTCACATAAAAATGTTTCTGAAAAATATCAAATGCTAATTAAAACTACAAAAAACTCATCAGAATTTACAACCGAACATATAATTAAATCTTACTAGATGGAACAATAATTATGAACAGTCTTAGCTAAACACGTATAATTCCTTACATACAAGGTTTTAGGCTGATTCCTTTTACAGGAAGTTATAAGACATGCATATATACAAATTTTATTTTTTTAATATCAAATAGTTACGTTGTTTAAGCCACTAAAACCAGATTACAAAAGTGGACAGTGTTAATGAAAAACAGGACACTCTCAGAGGAACATTCAGTTAAACCGCCTTAACTCATTATATACATTTCCAATTAGCATAAGATTATAGAAACTCATAGAAGACATAATTTTAAACAGATTTATTGTTTTAATATTCTTCAAAATCCATCTCTAACAACCTAAAAAAAATAGTGCAATTTCTGACAGAAATCAAGCCCCTAAACAGACTCATCAAAAAAATCATCAAATTCTATCTTCAAACCACGTTCTTATGCAATTATCCGACTACCAAAACTAAAAAAACACACTAATATGATTAATAAACAGATAAAAGGCATATAATCAAGTACCTTGGTGCATTAGAAGCAAAATATGTAGAAATAGTTGTTTTCGACACGATTTCAGTAATTTCCTAGCATTCTAACGAATTTTTCACACCTAATCACTTCGTCCTCTCTTCTCACACTTCTTTCCTTTCCTTTATGCCCTCTCTCATGTCTGACCACGACATTGTCCAGATTTATATGGTTTTAGTTTTTTTTTTATCATGTTTTAATAGAAGCACAAGGTGGCATGTGGTAAAAGGTTGATTAAAAGGTCCAATAAGAAACTTTTGTACTTATTTTCAATTTGGTCCTTGTACTACAACTATTGCACATTATTATACTGAAATCTATAAACTATTAAATGTAAAGTATTGGTCCTTAATTAAAAACAAAGACGACAAGATCGCTAAACGACACTTTTACTCTCATTTGCGTCTACTTCACTTTTAGTACTTATCTTTCTTACTGATGCACCGTTTAGCACTTCCCTTTGGTCTATGTTTACTTTGATTTCATGAAGAGGAGAGCCTTTGTGTGAAATTTTTGTGCAGATAAGAGATTGTTTATGGTAAGAGTTTTAAAGGTGTTGTGTGAGTTTAGAACAAAGAAAGAAGAAAGAGGAGCCATATATATACCTTGGTGGATAATCGCCAACTCAACTTATTATTATTATTATTATTATTATTATTATTATTATTATTATTATTATTATTTCAAATATGAGATGCATTCAAATCAAAATTGGAAACAAACAAGGTTCTGCAAAAGACCTTATCGAAATTGAATGGAATGCTACAGAGAACCTAGTCGGAACGAGCGAGATTTTACAATAAGTATTTGAGAAGTGCCTTTATCAAAGATATTCAACGTTTACATCAGCTAAATGAGCAACGTCACAGTTTTCCCGATATGCTTGGTAGCATTGATTGCATGTATTAGTATTGGAGAAATTGCTCGGTTGCATGGAAATGTGAATTTAATCGAGGTGACCAAGGGGTTCCTACAATTATGTTGGAGGTTGTAGCTTCAACCGACTTGTGGATTTGGCATGCATTCTTTGGAGTGGTGGGATCTAACAATGATATAAATGTGATCAACCAATCACCATTGTTCAACGATGTATTATCGGGTAGAGCACTAGACGTTCAATTCGAAGTTAATGGCACAACGTATACGAAGAGATATTACCTTGCTGATGGTATATATCCATAAAGGGCAAAATTTGTCAAAAGTTTTTCATATTCGAAAGACCCGAAAAGACCGAAGTTAAAACAAATGCAAGAATCTGCTAGGAAAGATGTCGAGCGAGCATTTGACGTGCTTCAATCTCGATGGACAATTGTATGTGGTCCTGCTCGTTTTTTGTACAAGAGTAAATTGAAAGACATTATGTATACGTGTATCATATTGCATATATGATTGTTGAAGACGAAGGGGATCTATCACCAATTGGGGCGAAGATGAAGGTGAACTTCCGATTCCTGTAAGTCCTGGTTCTACTCAAGAATTTCAACAATAAATACAAAGGCATTACGTGATCGAGAAGTGCATCATCTTCTTCGTTCGGACTTGGTTGAATATACTTGGAATTATTTCGGAACTAATGAAGATAAAAATTAGTGTTATTTATCATTTTGCTTAACTTATGTATTATTTTTTGAATCGTTTGCTTAATGTATTTCCTTGTTGTTGGACTTCGAATGTAGTTATTTTTTAACCTACGATTTTTTTAAATATTTACTCACTCGACACTAATTCGTTGAAACAATTATTTCCACAAATTTCACATAAAAAATTATCCAAATTAATTATAAATAAAATTTCAAAAATATAATTTATTGTGAATTGTATATTATGAATAAATTAAATGAGGAGTGAAGTGATTGTGGGTCTCATGATAGAGTATAAAGAAAAGTATAATGATAGGAAGAGAGTTTAATGGAAATTTGATGTGGCATGACAACTATACTCACAAAAGGTATAATCATTGTGGATGCCCTAATGGCTATTGTTGTTTCATATATTTCACATCGTTCAAAATTCGACGCCGTCAGTCACTTATAAATACATTTCTCTCTCAACCCATCAAGACACATTTTCAAAAATAAAATTATTCGGGACCCGTGGAACCTAGACCTTGATCGGATGTACTTGACAATCGTCAAGAGACATAATACACAAAACAAAATTATTAACGAATTCTTCAATTATACTAAAAAAAATTGTCCAATTTTATCTTAACAATTTCAGTCGGTCTTAAAGTAAGGCCTTCATACCTTCCAAAATATTCCCAATAAGGTAATTTCTCGTTGTTATCATGATCAAGATAATGCCATTGACAATGTATCAGCAATACATAAATAAAAATTGAGAAAAAAAAGTGGGGGATTGGATGGAATGGATGAAATGTCCAAGCACAAGGTGCCTACATTTAGAAAGATCCAGAAAATAAAGGAAGTGTTTCCACTTGTGATACCTCGAAGGGTTCTATCACATTAAGAAATGGAACAGGATTCTCAACTCCCAACTTGCTCCGCCATTTTCCTCTCAAGCATTCTTTTCTTCCTCTAAAAGAGGAGCCATGAGCGATCAGTAGTAACATATCTTTACTGGGCATTACCATGCATGCATTACTCTCCGCTGCGGAATGTTCACAAAGTTATAACTGACACCACGAAGTCGGATTTGGGCCCGAGCCGGGTGTGGTCACCGCAGCACTACGTCGGGGGCTAGAAGACAAAGGGGGGATCAACCGAGCTCTATTGCACAACGCGAATCCGTGTCGATTGCAACAAACCCGCCAGAGCTCGAACCCGCGCCGCGCAAACTCAAGACCATGTCATTTGCCGCTAGGCTACCCCCGAGGGGTATTTTCCTCTCAAATATTCATATACATTATGCACTTGTTGAATAATATATATATATATATATGCATTCTTAAGAGACAAGATTAATGTGTGTATTAGAATTTTCTTTTATTGTATCAAACATATATAACCTTTTTTTTAGTAGTTTTAAGATGTAGTTTTATTGGAAAGGCTTTTTTTGCCCTTTTGATTAGAAGTAGCTTTATGAATGCTTATTTACAATCAATTCGAAAGTTTAGAGGCACTCACATTACGATACAAATGTGTTTTTTTTTTAATAAGAGTAGGTTCGAAACGTCAGATAATATTTGCATATCGATATCCTTAATGACTGATTCATTTGACACGTTTATTATAATCATTTTTCATTTCTCATAGCTTAAATTCAACTATATGCAAAAGCACTTTTATCATTTGGTATTTCATTGATATTGTAAAGTTGAAATATTATCATATTTACAATTAATTAACAAGATTATGGAGGATTTTTTTTTGTCAAAACCAATAAGCTAATCTCTTAATTTATTTTGAAAGGAGTATCTCAAAGCTAATTCAAACAAAAGAACAAACACAATAAAGAGACAAAATATATGCACTTTTTGACTAATTTGGAGCTAACATAAATATGTATTTAAGAATATATTTTTTTAACGAGGAAAATGAGAGCTAAAGGCGACTAATAATAGCATATATTTGCTGGGTGTTATAATGCATGCATTACCCCCTGCTGCAGAATGTTCCTAGAGCCATAGCTGACACCACGAAGTCAGATTTGGGCCCGAGCTGAGTGTGGTTGTCACGACCCATTTTCGGAATCATGACCGGCGTACGAGGCGAACCGTCTATGGAAACCCGACCCATCCCGTACAAGCCTCAAATATCAGATTACTACCCAAAACATTTAATAACATTTGTAATTCAAAACATATTGAATATAAAATAGATTTATATAAAATCAGCATAATATTTATATACAACCTATATACTCAAAATAAGGTTTAAGAGTAAACCAAATCAAATACATCAAAAGCCAAATGGCAACCCAGTAACCCAACAGTATCTCGGTGCGAAACTTTAATACTCAAAACATAAAGCCCGGACAAAAGGGCATCACTAACCAAAGGACGCCTCACTGGTAAGCAAGATGAGGGTCAGTTGCTGAAGCCAAAATCCGTGTACCTGAAAGATGGAATCATCCACAGACAGAAATAAAACGGGGCCAACCCAGTGAGGAATAACACTCCAGAACACCTCATACGTGCCTTACAAATACTGTTTTGAAAATAGTTCGCAAATACCACATGCAATAACAACAGATACATAATTATACACGCTATATAGGTATAACCTTTCGAAAATCAATTCGAAATCATTCGCAAACAAAGCAACTAGCTTGCACGTAGGCATAATAACATCATCTCAGATTTCTATCACGACCCATTCCTGAGACCGTGACCGGTGTACGAGGTGAACCGTCTGTGGGAGCCCGACCCATCTCGCACAAGCCTCAAAGATACGGAAATTATACACCCATTTGATTAAAACATGTTATTAAAACAGTATCAAGAAAAATCACACATATATATATATATATATATATATATATATATATATATATTAATAAAATATATCAAGGAAATAAATACAGGCAATAAATCACAAATCAAATATCCCCGAAATAAGCTCACAATCACCGGACTCCATAACCCAACAGTATATCGGAGTGAAGCATATAATACAAACTAAGTAACCCGAAAAAAGGGTGCTACTAACCAAAAGTATATGTCTCACTTGGAGGGGATGTCAAAAGTTTTCAAGTCGAATCAACTTGCAAAGATAATAGAAACAAGGCAAC